>BQNB010092044.1:0-26715 GCA_026074375.1 Tanacetum coccineum | reverse complement strand
CTTATCGACTAACATTTATCTTTAAGCATAATTCATAAACTGTGGGTTGATAAAAGTTTGCTGTATCTTGCCGGCTCACAACCGATGTTACAGCCTTCTAAAGAAAACCCATAGTAGGAATAATTATCCGAGACTGATAAAAGTTTGCTGCGTAAATAGTTAATACTAAGTGTGAATAAAAGATCTCTTTTTGTTAAATTCAAATATGCTTTTGAACTTTGGCTATTATATTTTATAAGCTATGTGCATACGGAAAACCTGAGAGTTTTTGAAACCTAAGGTCCGTGAGTCCTGATACTAGTCTCTGTGGGGTGTCAAAAACCTAAGAGCCGAGACGAAAGTCGCTACATGGGATGATCCCGCCTTTAAACTCATTATTCTCGGGTGGAACGTGAAACATAGAATGTTGCAAACATTGATCCATGGTTGAAATTCAAAATAGCACATACACCTAAGATATAAATTGTCGGGAGTGAAAAGTTTACAAGTTGCAAATATGAGTAGTGTTAGCATCTTAACTCATAATTAACAGTGATTTCGTTTTAAGCTTGGTTTGGAATAAGTGAAAAGTCGGGAACGATGAATTTATCCTTTTTGGGGCATTCTCGGATCGAAATGCATCTTGTTCTATGATCCCTTAAAGTTATTAAATAACGAAAGTCAAAACGTTCTAGTTAGTTGATTAATGAAAAATGAAAAATACAAAAAGATGTGTAGGAATAGGTGTATATATAAAAAATGGTAAAGACGGGGATTTTCAAAACTTATGAGTCTTTAACTTCCTCGATGAACACTTAGCTACTTTTCGAGGTTATTAGTCGAGGGTGATTGAGATTCTTAGTTTTCTAAATGCTTACTTCATAGCATTGCGTGAGGACACGGCAATACCTTAGTATGGGGGATTTTGGTATGTGTTTAATTACACACACCTTTTACCTTTAAAAACAAGTTAAAATAACCAAAAACGGACTTAAAATGCCAAAAATATGCTTGTTTTGCTAATTGTGTTGTGCAGGAACGGATATCTAAGAAAAGGACGAAAAACGAAGCCAAAACGACAAAACCGGGCACGGAATGGAAAAGCGTGGAAAAGACAAAGTCAAGACAAAGCCCAAGTCTAAAAAAAGTCAACCAAAGTCAACCCCGACAAATCCAAAGTCAAACCCAAAGCCACAAGTGAAGAAAAATAAGTTTAGGGACCAAAATTGCCAAGTCCCTAAACTTATTTAATGAAGGATATAAAGGAAATGATTGTGAGGGACTCATTCTGCCATTTTCCCAAAGAGATACCACAAGGGTCATTTCTGCCATCCCTAGAAAGTTATACACCACAAGGACTTGTGGTGTAATAACTTATATAACCACGGGGGGTATTTTCTGCCAAGTTTCCAAACAGTTATAAACACAAGGACGAAATTTGCGAAGTCATCTATAACCTTGGAGGACCAATTGTGACAACACCCCAAACCCTCACCCCATGTTTGAACTACTGTACATCCCTTCCACACCTTTCCCGCCAAAGCTTCATAACCCCACCTCTTGTCCATATCAACCTCGTTGACTCCCCCACATCATTCCAAAACCTTCACAATCACAAACCCCACCCCCCACATGGGTATGCCAAGCTGGCAATCCAGAAACCCACCAATTTGAATAAATGGTTATTATAACTTTGAGTGGGCAGCAAGCTAAATGAAGGGCCAGGATTTGTTTGTGTTTTCTACACACTCACAACAAGCACAAGAGCGGGTAAATGTCTCAGCAAACAAGCACAACAAGTAAAGACAAGGGCAAGTGCAAACCCTAGCTTATTTGGCTATAAAAGCCTTTGTAAGCCATTGTGGCAGTTAGTTAGTTTTTTTTTTAAAGAGTAATTTTTAGAATTCACTTTTAGTTTTTTAAGTTTTAAACTGGCTTTTATGTACTTGTAATTTTTTAATGAAAATTGAGGTTTAAGTTTCAAATTGTGTTTCCAAGTTCTTGTTCCTTTTAAGCTCTTATATTAGCAATTTATAATCTGTTTTAAGACTTTGATACAAAAGTTCAAGAAAAAAAAAGTATAAAAAGGTTACTGTTTGATAGAAAATGGATGAATGGGCAAAAATGGATAGCCCATTGGTTTCTTAGTTTAGCTTATTTATAAGCTTGGGTAGGTCTTAGAGCTTATTAGGTTCACACAATCCTGTTTTGAGCAAGGATTAAGGTACACTTCTTTTTTTTTTTACTTTTGCTTAAAAGTACTGTAGCAACAGCTTATTTTTGCTCAAGCTTAGCTTATTCGTGTTTTTCTTAATTATTTATGTCCTGTGTATGTTTGTTAATGCTTAACTATGCTTATTTAAAAAATGTGCTTATTTTCTCTCTTTGCGGTTTACTTTTAGTTCTTATTTAATTACTTATTTGTTACTTGTCTTTAGAAATTGTGAGCTTAAAATATTCTTGATCGTTTTAAAAATTCGATTTTAAAATAATTATAAGGGGTGTTGGGTTTTAAGCCCAAAAAGGATCAATAAGGGCAAGGAACATGGGTTGTTTGGTTTCATATTGGTTTTAACTTTGGCTTAAAAAGTATTAAGCCCTTTTGAGTCGGTTTTCCAAAAGTTTTTAAGTTTCAAAAGTGTTTCTCAAGTTTTACCAGTGTGTTATCAAAGTCTAATTCATGTTGTAAAGGGTTCATAAGAGGCTTATTTGGTTAAGTTGTTTTAAAACCAGCTTGGTGCTTTGTTTTCTTTTAGTCTTTTTGAGTAAAAAATCTAATAGGTGTACGTCTCCTTGTTTTCTTTAAATCTTTGACCAATTCTGTCAACATTTTTCTTAAAGTTTTTCACATATGAAACTAGTCAAGGTTTTCAAAAAGTTAAAACACCTATTTCTTTTTGCAAAAAATTCAGCAGCGTTAAAGTGTTTTGTATGTGCCTAAAATTTTGGTGAATAAGCTACCTTAAGCCATATAAATCTATCTCAACTTTATTTTTAATTTTGTGCCCTATTTGACAGGCTTATTTTTAGCAGTCAATAAATTAAGCCACTTTTCTTCTTTTTAATTTAGTTGCCCTGGTGCTAGGGGCTTATCTTTAAGCCTTATGTCCTAGCTTATTAGAAGGCCTTAGCTCAAGCTTTTGGCTTTTCTAAAAAGCCAATAAGCTCTTTGATAAGCCCCCTTTGTTTCAGACCTTAGGAACTATCCTCTTGGTAGCTTAATATTGTATGCTCTAGGTAGGCCTCTTTAATCTGTTTCATTTAGGTAGTGTAGTAAAGTGCTTAGTTTATTTTTCTAGCTTATTAGGGGAGACTTATATTAGTTGTTTAATTCAGTTTTTTACTTGCTTATTAGGATTCTTTGTGGACTCTGTTTGCTTATTGATCACTCTCATTGCTTATTTGTTCCCAAGAGCCAAAAGAAATTTAGCACATTATTGCCTAGCAGTACTAACTCCAAAGTTAGTACTGCTGAGTGCTTAAGCCAACTTCAGGCTTATTGGGCTCATTTCAGTTGCTTATTTTTGTTCCTAGTAGTCATAATGTTTGTGTGTTAAGTTGTATTTGCTCTTTTTCCCATTTTCTTTGCTTATTTGTTCACAAAAAGCCATTAAGAAAAGCTACCAATTAAGCCCTTAAGCTTATTCAAGCATTCTGTCTAGTTTAGCCTTTTTAGCTTATTTAGTTGCTAAATTTTAGTTCATAAGTGCTTATTAGGTTAGGTTATATCACTTATTTCAACTTATTAGTTCAAATTCTAGCTTATTGTCCAAAAAGTCACCAAGAAAAAAGCCTCCTTTTGCCTTAAAGCTTATTTAAGCTTCTGCCAAGAAAAAGCCCTTTTTCCTGCTTATTTATAAGCAATCTCAAAAAGTTGTAGTTATGAAAATTGTTAAGCTCAAGGAGCTTAACAAGTTTGTTTGAAAAAGTTTTTTAAAAAAAGGGAGATAAGGGGAAACTCGGGTGAGCAAGACTCGAACTCGGGCCTTTACCTTCAATACACCCCTTTTATAACACTCCCTTACCGTTGTGCCCTTTGGTCTTTTCTGAAAGACTCTTGGGCACTTAGTTATTTAAGGGTGTTTTAACCCTTTAAGCTATAAGCTCGTTTGAGCTTAATTTCGGCTTATTTATAAGCCGAAATTTGGGTTTCTTATTTTTCGTAGGTTAGTTGTAGTGTTAAGTAATTTTAGTAAATTTTTCAGAATTTTTTAAAACAGTTTAGTATTTTTTATAATTTAATTTAGTTAAAAGTTTAAAAAATTCATAAAAAATTCCAAAATTATCAAAAAAATAATTTTCTTTTTTAGAAAATTTTCTTTAGTCATATAGTTCGTAGGAAAAATATAAAAACTTTCGTCGTAGGTTAATTTTTTCAAACTACTTTTGATTTTTAAAAGAAAGGGGCTCGGTGACGTTGTTGTCTGAATCGTTTTTGGGTCAACGACACCTCCGTTTTCAGTCTAGTCTTTTTCATTCTTCATTATTGTCCCTAGAGTAGTTTAGAAGTGAAAATTTCTTTGTAGGGTTAATTTTTAAGATTTTAGGTTTTTGACCCTTTGTTCGGGATTCGTGCTCTCGTTTTTCAGCTTAATTTCATAATTTTTAGGTTTTTCTTAATCGTTTTTGTTTGTTATTGTTTAACTTAGCTTTCCACACTCTCAAAATCATTTCTCTCATTCAAACTCCAATCTTCTGACTGTATCGATTCTCCAGTCCAGCCTCGTTGGGTATAAACGACCCGGGAACATTCTATACTACTTCTCGGTTTTATTGATTGTGTTTTTAGACTATTCTTACTATATATATTTTATATTATATTATATATATATATTATATATATATATATATATATAAGGTGTAGTTTAGCTGCCAATCAATGTACCTTTCATTGAATTAATAAAAATTAAATTTTCGGTTTAATTGTCTTTTACATTTATGTTTTTACTCTAAATTCACCTTATATTCATAATAAGCTATCTTAAGCTTTTAAATCTCAATTCAGTGTTTTCTTGTACAAATAAGCTTTCAAAGCTTATTTGTACAAGCTGGTTAAATTTGATATCTATTGGCTAAGGTTTATGGTTTTAAGCTTTATGGAAGATAAGCCAAAAAGGGATAGGCTTATGGCTTTCTTACCAGCTTATCTCTGATAAGCTAGAGCTAGTTGATAAGCTTTTTTGAGCATTTTTGTCCTTGTTTAAGCAGAGGACTAATGTACACTTTCTTTTACTCTTTCTAGCTTAATCTTCTTATGTTGCTTAATTCTGATTATTCAACTCATAATTCTGCTTATCTTATGCTTATTTGTGCTTGTTTAGTTCTGTGTTTGTTTGTCTTATCCAGTTTATAGTTTAGTTTACATTTAATCTTAAGTTTCATAAATCTGTCATTATCATAGTCAAATTAGCTTATTAATCTAGCTTATTATTTAATGCTTATTTTTCCCTTAGTTTTTTGCTTATTTGACTTTAATCATCTTAGTACTTAACTTGTCTAAGCAATTCAAAACTTAGTTTGGTCTGATTTAGTTTTAAAATGTTTTTTAAAAGTCTAAAGGGGTGTTTGGTATCTAGCCTGTTTCTATCATTGTTTTTTTAGTAATGCCTATTTCTTTTTGGAATGTTAAATTAGTTTTATACAATTAACCCTAGTATAAAAGTTATTTTAATTCAGTTTTTAAAGTTTAAAAATCAAAGTTAAGGTTTAATTTGTCCATGGTTTAAATCTGTGGTATTAGCAGTTTCATTTTATAGCTTATTTGCTTAGATTTTGATTAGGTGTTGTTTTGTGTAATTTCCATATTAGTTTTGAGTCATCAATGCAATAGAATGAGCTTGGTTTAAGTGAGAATTTGTCTTGTACGTTTTTGAGTCAAAACTGTCTAAGTTTCTTAGTTTTTATTTTGTCCAAAAGTTAGTTTTCATGAGTAAATTTAGGTAAGATAAAGATAGTTTTAAGGTTTGAATTTAATAAAATAAACTCATTAGACATCAAGCTTGATCTGTTTTAGTTTTTTGAGTTTTCATATTAGCTTTTTTAGCTTAAATTTAGGGCTAAAAGTAGCAATTTTCCAAAAACAAGGTTCAGTATATACTGATTTTGATCATCATATACTGACTTTCTTTTTCATCTTTGCTTTTCTTTTAGTTGCTTATGTTTACTTATTTGTGTCCTTAGAGTCAAAGTCTTTAGCTTATTTTTGAGTTTTAATCTTTAGTTTTAGCCTTATTGAGTCTTATTCTTAGGCCTGCAATAGTTATTTTTCCTTCAAAAACCAAAAAGCCAAAAACATAAGTATTCTGTCATTTTTTTCAAGTCCCTAGTTCCAGCTTATTTTATGTCAAAGTTAGCTTAATTTTAGTTAGTTTTAGCTTATTGAGTCAAACTCTTAATCTGCTTTAAGCGTTTAAACTTTTTCTTTGCTTATTTGGTTTTATTTTTAAGCTGCAAGTTTCATATAAATCTAAAAAGCCAAAAATATGTTAGGGTAGTCTGTCTGTTTCATGTCTCTTTTTCTTGTTTATTTCATTAGCTAATATGCTTAAATTCAGCTTATCTGAGTCATTTGAGTCTTAGCATAAATCTGTTGTTCTTTTTTAGACCATTCTAAGTGCTTATCAGATCTAAATCTTAGCTAGAAATAGTGGTAATAATCCATTTTAATCTCTTTTTGAGCCCTATGTTATAGCCCTTTTAGCTGCTTTCAACTTATTGTTTTTGCTTATTTTTTTACTCCTTAGAGCTTATTAAGTCTAGGTTAAGGTCTGCTTTAGCTTATTCAGTTTTCTATTTGCTTATTGAGTCCTAGAGTCTAGTCAATTTTAGTTTAGAGTTAAAAAAGGCTTAAAAGCCATTTCTGTCACTTTTTCAATCAGCTTTTCCTAGCTTAATTTTAAGTTGTGCCAAAAAGTTCTTTATTAAAGTTTGTCATTTAAGCCTAATCTTTAGCTTTTTCAAGAAAAATAAAAAAATAAAATGTTTTGTAAAAAGAAGGTCACAGGACTCGAACCTGTGACCTTTCCCTTTCACACTCCACACCTCACACACACAACACTTAACCAACTGCCCTGGGGTCTTTTTCATTTCTTTCTTTGTGCTATTTAATTCTTATAGACGTTTTTAGGTTTTAAGCTTATTTGCTTATTTGCTTTATAACTGCTTATTTGTTTTAGCTTATTTTCCCATTTTATTTTTCCTAAGTTTAGATTAGTTCATAGTACTTTTCATAATTTTTCTTGAATTTTAATAATTACATTACTATTTTTAATATTTAATTTAGATTAAATCTGTTTTTAAATCATAATAAATAAAATAAAAGTCAAAAAAATATAATTCTTTTTTCTAAAATTATTTTTAGTCATTTAGGATTTATAAAAAATAAAAAAACATTTTAGGGTTAAATTTTGATTTACTTGCATACTAGTCGCGTTTTTAGATTCCCGTTAACGTTTTAGTTAAAATCTTTAATTGCCTTAATTGTTGCTTGCCTTTACATATTTTTGCTTTTATATTTGTAGACATAGGAACCCAAAATCAAAAATCTTGAAATTTCAAAGTACGCGATTAAATACTTTAAACCGATTCTCTATTCACACTTCGCCAGAGATCCGGGACTCGGAAGGTTTTGAATTTTACTTTGGATAAAAGTAACTTTCTAGAACCTTTTGGAATACTTATACTATATACTATAATTGATCCCGTCCTTATACATTTTGACGGGTGTGTTTGGGTGCGAATCAATTTTTGGCGCCGCTGCCGGGGAAGTGTGTGCGATTATCGTGTTTACGTTTGGAGATTAGTGTTTGAAGACATTTCCTCGTGAAGTTATCGCTTTCAATTGTGAATATTTCCTTCTTATTATAAAAATATAAAAATACAAAAATATTTTACACTTCTATTTTTATATTAAAAATAACCATTTGTTAGTTGTCGTTTTGGCTCATTTTAGTTAACAAAACATAAAAGGAAGTGGGTATAAGGAGGGTCGATCCTACGATCTTCGACCCGAAAGGAGAAGGTTTTTAAAACGCTTCGCGCTTACCCGCTCTTCCGCTTCTTTGCGCGTTTTCTAAAAGAGCTACCGTGCACTATTGACTTTCGGTCCAAAAAAAAAATATTTTCTCTTGTTTAAAATACATAAAAATCTAAAAAATATTCTTCTTAAATTTTGTTTAATTCTTTCCTTTATCCCTCTTTAATTCTATCATCATGTACGGGTTTAAAAAATGTTCGTCTTATGGAGCTTTGTATAATAGAGAACATTGTTGTTCAAATGTGAGTTCCGTAGATAATTTTGTTCGTGATCCTAATCCGATTTCTTATGAAGAAACCCCCGACTCATCTTAATAACCCCCACGTAATTGTTCCAAGTGTGGAGGTCCGTTTGGTGGTCTATATTGTCGATAATGTACTTTTGAACGGTGTAGAAGAAATAATACGGATGAAGTTTGTGCTTTATGTTGTTATGAAGTTGAAAAATCATTCGTTAATGATTCAAATCCAAGTTCTTTCATTGATTCTCCAAATATTTTCAACACACCTCCACAACCCTAGACGTATTCTTGTGAGTTTTGTGGAAACACTGATCATTATGGTTACGATTGTCCACCTCAAGTTCCGTTTATCTATAATCCGGAACCGTGTTACAATCAAGAATTTGATAATGATTTCCCACAAAGTTTTCAAAGTTACCCACAACAATATCTTTGTTTTGAAAACTGCGAGGGTCCTCATGAGACCTTTCAGTGTCAATCGTTGAACCAGAATTTCTATGAACCTAATCTTTGCTATAATTCTAATTCTTCCGGTTTTGACCAATATCAACCCCCGCAGTATACCGTCATTCATCAATCTCCTCAAGAAACGAGTGTGAAAATTGCAAGACAAAGAAAACCTAATGATAATCTATACAAACATTTTAAAGAGTTTAATCGTATATCTTTTAGAGAAACGCCAAAGGTTTTATTGCTAGCTTGGGAGAAATTTTTTGAAATTCAGCATGCTTTTAGAGAAAAGCAACCAGAGGTTATACAAGAAATTTGCTTCATAAACTTCTTAAAGATTTGCAAATTATAAGTGAGGAGCTGGCAGAATATATTAATTCTCCGAGTTGGAATTGTCCTGCCTTCTACGACGATGATGATGAGTATGCTATTCAATATAGGGAATATTTAGAGAATTCGTCTAATGAAATCACCCCGATTTTACAACCGAGGAACCAGATAACTTAGAAGCTGAGGGACGAGCATCTTAGCCACTATTCCGGATAATTGAATAGACGACAGTAATAAAGTCTAGTGTTCTAGGACCTTGTTACCAATACTAAGTGAGGGCAGGGGGGGGGGGAGCCGAGGGGTATTTTCGACGATACGTGTGATGTGCCTTTTTGTGATAATTATCCTCCTCATGATGTTTTAAACTATCACTTTGAGATTTTCTCCGATTTTAACGATGATTGTACTTCGAGTGATGACGATTCTTTTGAGGACATCGATTACGTTGTTGGCATTCACTCCCTGATTCTGAGCTCGATAGCTTAAAGGAGGTGAATGACGATATACTTCATGAGAAATTGTTGAATATCAATCTTCTTATTGCTAAGATCGAATCTTTGAATGACAACCCCACTCCTGATTGTGTGCTCAAGTCACCTTCCCCATTTCCTATCCCCGTTGAGGATAGTGACTCTTTCTTTGAGAAGTCAGATACTTCTCTCTCTTATTCGGATAATTCTTTACCCGAATTTAAGACTTTTAGCGATCATACGGAAGATACAAGTAGTGGCAGTACCACTACTCATTCTGATAACTCTCTTCCCGAGTATGTTTCGTTTCTCTTTAAATAGAGGGTCGATCTTTCACCTTTTTTTTGTAAGGAGTCGTGACTAGCGTTGTATATGGAAGATATTTTGGGAAGAAACTCGTGTTAATGTGCCTACTTTGTTTGCCACCACTCCCCACCCTTATGTTGTTTCTGGACTTCAATCCTTCTTAATGATTCCCTCGGATTCCGATCTGAAGTTTCTTTTCTAATTCCGAACTGAGAAACAAGATGTTTGATCCGGGGGATATTCTTGAAGTCCAATCAAGTGGATTTCTATCTCAGGTTACATTTTTCTATCTCATTATCGTAATCTCTTTTTTCCAATAATTGGACTTTGCTTTCATTTTCATCAAAATGAAGACACAAAGTTTTTCAATCCTGGTATTCTTTCTTTCTAAATCTTTCTTTAGGGGTAAATAATTCACCTCTGATCTTTTTCTGAGACCCCGATGATGATTTTTGGAGGGGACATTCCTATCTTGCTAATATTCCTATCTCCATTCCTATTCTCTTGACCAATCAAAGTATGGGGGATCGAGTCAGGCTCAAGACTCGGTTAACAAAAATAAGCGCTTCGTGGGTGGCAACCCATGCTTATCCTTAGTAGTAGTATATTAGTATAATATTTATGAATAAGTGTGATGTGAGGAGGCTCGCCTCTTCCTTTTCGTCGTTTCTGTTTGTGGTTTTCTATGTTCCAGTTTTGCCGGGATTTTGGAGACTCTCGTGCTGTGGTTTGTGTCCATCGTTTACTCGATCTTCATCCTTCACATGCTTTTATCTGGGGAATCCGTATCCTAGATCTTATTGTTTACGTTTTATTATTAGCATAATTATTAAACGGCTTTAGATTTACGTAGAGAACCCTTAATATTTGAATTATGCCTTGAAATTAGTATGGGGGTGACAGTCTCACATTGAGGACAATGTGTAGTTCTAGTATGGGTGGGGGGATCTTTCAATTCGATCTTACTTGCATTTTCCTTGTCTTTACAGTAACCCGTTTTTCCACCAAAAACTAGCAAAAATCTGCCAAAAGCATTTTTTTTTTCAAATTAGAGAATAAGTGTTTCGAACACATAGTTTTGTATTTTTAAGAATATATTTTGACTTGTGGTCGGCATGTTGCGCTCTAGCTTGCCCCTTAACTTATATAAATATAATCTTTTGCTAGTCTTTTATACCAGAAGCTTTAAAATGCGAATTCTAGTTTGAAAAAGCTAAGAGTTTGCAAGTTTCCATGATAGACTTTAAATATGCAAAGCTTGTTTTTATTAGACTAAGCATTCGCTGATAATTTTATTAAAGATTTTAAATTTGCGAAGAACGGAAAATGATAGAGTTTTATATAAGTTAGATGTAAGCGTAGAGTTAGTTGGATCTCTTTAGAGCTATAGAGGTATATGGCTTTTGCTCCCATCAGCTTAATAAACGTTATATAATTATTGAATAAATAAAGTTACTTTATGTTTTAGCGATTCTTAGTTTAAATCACTTCGTAGAGATTCCTTCTGGTGAAAGTAAGGTACACATCGAGGTTTTGTCATTGTTGTGAGGAAATAGGCTACCGATTCCTGACGGCTCGCTACCGTTGTTAGGTAGGTTAATACAGACACAGGACTTGATATTTAGCTATAATACTAATATATGTAATAAATCGAAGTCGAAATAAGACCACTACCTCTTGGCGGCTCATAACCAATGTGGTAGTCGTTTAAAGGGTGGAGGTATGAATAATAATAAGAACTATGGGCTGATAAAAGTTTACTGCATCTTGCCGGCTCACAACCGATGTTGCAGTCTTCTAAATAAGGCATTAGTAATAATCCATGACTGATATAAAAGTTTGCAGCCATCTTGCGTAGCTCACAACCAATGTTGCAGCCTTCTAAAAGGTCGAGGAAATCACCGAGGTCGAAATAAGACTACTGGCTCTTGCCGGCTCACAACCGATGTGTCAGTTGTTTAAAGGACCGCGGTTTAATAATGTTGCTATAATAATAATAACAATAAAGCCAAATTTCGACTCCAGGGTTATCTAAATAAAGCCTCCGTCTCTAGACTCGTAGTTGAGTTATTTCGGATGAAATAAAAAGGATAACCCCTAAATCATACGAAATTAGAACCTTAATGTGGACCTTATTCTGACCACATCGTCTCTTTAGGAAATAATTTCAAACTAATTATCATCTAAACCGGGTTTTACTTTATGTAAATAAGACATTAATTTATTTGTCACCAATAATAAAAATAAAATCTTTAGAGGATTTAGGAATAAGGGAGCGGAAAGTAGCTATGCATTCACAATTAGCATTTATGAGTAGTGTTAGCATCTTAACTTGTATTTAACAATGATTTCATTTTTAAGCTTAGTTTGGGGCAGGTGAAAAATCAAGGACGATGAATTTATCCTTTTTAGTGTTTCTTGTTCCGTGAAGTTATGATATGTATGAATGTTAATAATAAATACATAAAAAGGGTAAAACGGGGTGCTTTTCAAAACTAGTGATTTTTAAATCCCCTTAGATGAACACTACGACTATCTTTTCAGGTAATTGTTCTAACGGGGTTAAAATGTGGTTTCTTTGTTTGTGTCTTATGACATATGCGTGAGGTTTTCGGCAATAAGTTTAGTATGGGAGATTTTGGATGTGCTTAAATACACATACCTTTTACCTAATAAAACGAGCAAAAAAGACCAATAATGACCAATAATACATGAAAAATACATTGTATTCGTTTGTATTGTGAATTGTGTCGTGCAGGTAACGGATATTCAATAAAAAGATAAAAAAACGTAGCAAAACAGACAAAGCCGAGCATGGGAATGGAATGAGCACGAAGAAAAACGAAGCCGAAGGCAGTTGCCTCATCTTCTTCTAACCAAACCTGGGCCACTTAATGGGTCGGGTCAGCCCATTAGCTTATAAACCTTAAAACTTAAGCCTTATACAAATCCATAATGCCATTAATCCAATACAGGCCCAATCATATAACAAAAGCCCAACTCTTAGAATCGGGTCTAAAGTTAAATTTATATAACCTTGACCCGGTCAAAATTACTGTACATCTTTACCTTTTCCCTCCCTTATTTACCCTGCACCAACGAACACAGGGTTAACTATTATTCACCCACACACGTTGCACTTCTAGAAGACCTTGCTGACATCCTCTGACACTTAGGATGCCACGTTGGCAATCCCAAGCATTCTGATTAGCTAGTGTGACGTGGTGATCAAATGAAGGGCTCATATTGATTTGGATTTGTGGCGGTTAAGAGATGGAAGGCCAATATTAGATCTGAAGGTTTCTCTGCACACAACAAACACACCCAAGCCCCTTGGCTCCTCTATAAATAGATTAGGAATTCTCTTGTGAAGGGTGTTAGATTTTAGGAGTAATGTAGTTTAATTACTAGCTTATTTTATGCTTATGGTATTGAATTTCAACTTAATGTACCTTTCATTGAATTAATAAAAGTTAAATTTTCAGTTTAATTGTCTTTTACATTTATGTTTTTACTCTAAATTTCCATCTTTATTTCATATATAATGCTATATAAGCTTCTTTAAGCTTTTTAAATCTCAATTCAGTTTTTTATTATACAAATAAGCTTTCAATGATTATTTGTACAAGATGGTTAAATTTGATATCTACTTGAGCTAGGTTTATGGTTTTAGCTTATATGGAAGATTAAGCCAAAAAGGGATAGGCTAAATGACTTCTTTCCAGCTTATCTCTGATTAGCTTAGAGCTAGTGATAGCTCTTTTGAGCACTTTTGTCCACTGTTTAAGCAAGGACTAAGGTTACACTTTTTTTACTCTTTCTAGCTTAATCTTTTTATGTTGCTTAATTTTGTTTATTCAACTCATAATTCTGCTTATCTTATGCTTATTTGTGCTTGTTTAGTTCTGTGTTTGTTTGTCTTATCCAGTTTATAGTTTAGTTTACATTTAATCTTAAGTTTCATAAATCTGTCGTCATTTTCATAGTCAAATTAGCTTATTAATCTAGCTTATTATTTAATGCTTATGTTTCCCTTAGTTTTTGCTTATTTAACTTTAATCATCTTAGTACTTAACCTGTCTAAGCAATTCAAAACTTAGATTACTAATATTCTACATAAATGGGTGTTTCGTACTAGCAGTACTTACATATGTTAGTACTTCCTAGTCTCTTTTGGCATTTAAATTAGTTTTAACAAACTTAAACCTAGTATAAAAGTTAGTTTAGTTCAGTTTTTAAAGTTTAAAAATCAAAGTTAAGGTTTAATTTGTCCATGGTTTGAATCTGTGGTATTAGCAGTTTCATTTTATAGCTTATTTGCTTAGATTTTGATTAGGTGTTGTTTTGTGTCATTTCCATGTTAGTTTTGAGTCATCAATGCAGCAGAATGAGCTTCGTTTGAGTGAGAATTTGTCTTGTGTGTTTTTGAGTCAAAACTGTCTAAGTTTCTTAGTTTTTATTTTGTCCAAAAGTCAGTTTTCATGAGTAAATTTAGGTAAGATAAAGATAGTTTTAAGGTCTGAATTTAATAAAATAAACTTATTAGGCATCAAGCTTGATCTGTTTTAGTTTTTTTTAGTTTTCATATTAGCTTTTTCTAGCTTAAATTTAGGACTAAAGTAGCAATTTTCCAAAAACAAGGTTCAGTATATACTGATTTTTATCAGCATGTACTGACTTTCTTTTTCATCTTTGCTTTTTCTTTTAGTTGCTTATGTTTACTTATTTGTGTCCTTAGGGTCAAAGTCTTTAGCTTATTTTTTAGTTTTAATCTTTAGTTTAGCTTATTGAGTCTTATTCTTAGACCTGCAATAGATTATTTTTCCTTCAAAAAGCCAAAAACATAAGTATTCTGTCATTTTTTTCAAGTCCCTAGTTCTAGCTTATTTTATGTCAAAGTTAGCTTAATTTTAGTTAGTTTTAGCTTATTGAGTCAAACTCATAATCTGCTTTTAGATTTTAAACTTTTTCTTTGCTTATTTGGTCTTATTTTTAAGTTGCAAGTTTCATATAAATCTAAAAAGCCAAAAATATGTTAGGGTAGTCTGTCTGTTTCATGTCTCTTTTTCTTGCTTATTTCAGTAGCTAATTTGCTTAAATTCAGCTTATCTGGGTCATTTGAGTCTTAGCATAAATCTGTTGTTCTTTTTTAGATCATTCTAAGTGCTTATCTGATCTAAATCTTAGCTAGAGATAGTGGTAACAGTCCATTTTAATCTCTTTTTGAGCCCTCAGTTTTAGCCCTTTTAGTTGCTTTCAGCTTATTGTTTTTTCTTATTTTTTTACTCGTTAGAGCTTATTAAGTCTAGGTTAGGGTCTGCTTTAGCTTATTCAGTTTTCTATATACTTATTGAGTTCTAGAGTCTAGTCAATTTTAGTTTAAAGTTAAAAAAAAAGCTTAAAAGCCATTTCTGTCACTTTTTCAATCAGCTTTTACTAGCTTAATTTTAAGTTGTGCCAAAAAGTTCTTTATTAAAGTTTGTCATTTAAGCCTAATCTTTAGCTTTTTCAAAAGAAAAATAAAAAATAATATGTTTTGTAAAAAGAAGGTCACAGGACTCGAACTTGTGACCTCTCCCTTTCTCACTCCACACCTCACACACACAACACATTACCAACTACCTTGGGGTCTTTTTCATTTCTTTCTTTGTGCTATTTAATTCTTATATACGTTTTTAGGTTTTAAGCTTATTTGCTTTATAACTGCTTATTTGTTTCAGCTTATTTTCCCGTTTTATTTTTCCTAAGTTTAAATTAGTTCATAGTACTTTTCATAATTTTTCTAGAATTTTAATAATTAAATTACTGATTTTAATATTTAATTTTGATTAAATCTGTTTTTAAATCATAATAAATAAAATAAAAGTCTAAAAATATAATTCTTTTTTCTAAAATTATTTTTAGTCATTTAGGATTTATAAAAAATAAAAAAAACATTCTTAGGGTTAAATTTTGATTTATTTTCTTACTAGTCGCATTTTTAGATTCCCGTTAACGTTTTAGTTAAAATCTTTAATTGTCTTAATTGTTGCTTGCCTTTACATATTTTTGCATTTATATTTGTAGACATAGGAACCCAAAATCAAAAATCTTGAAATCATTCAAAGCACGCGATCACAAACTTAACCGATTCTCAATTCACACTTCATCGGGATACGACTCGGAAGGTTTTGAATTTTACTTTGGATAAAAGTAACTTTCTAGAACCTTTTGGAATACTTATACTATATACTATAATTGATCCCGTCTTTATACATTATGACGGGTGTGTTTGGGTGCGAATCACTTGTACACATTAAATGTATATTGCCCTATTAAAAACAATTCCATTAAGACTTATGCACATAAAATGTATGTTGCCCTATTTAGAACAAAAGTCAAGATACAATGGAAGCTACATGAATATGTTTTATTGTAAACTCATAAACATGAGATATGAAATTAACTTGAAATTATAATTAAACCGAAGAGTAGGCGTTCATGATTACTTTAGTTAGTATAATTATGTCTTCTTGTTAAGAAATAACTATAAAGTCCTTGAATTAATAAATAACTCATAACATATAGTAAGTAGTTAACTTGTTATGTCTTCTTGTTAGTACATCAACATGCAGTCTTTGAATTATTCAAAGGCTTATAACGTATAGTCAACATGTTATGTCTTCTTGTAAATACGTGTACATAGAGTCCTTGAACTATTCAAAGACGTATACGTAAGAGCATGTAATTGGTTTTAAAATATTGTGTATCAATTTGGTTTAACATAATTGACAAGTATGTAACCTGAAGAGTATTAAGTTATTTAAGGAATTGCGGTATTGTCTCACAATCCCAATACTCATAGAATACCAAATCATTATGATATGTCTGGAGTTTTAAATCAAACTCTTATAGAATTGTGTGATCTTTAGATAACTTTAACTACTCTACCTCAAAATAAATCAAGGTTAGAAAGTTGAGTATGTCGAGAATATAGCCAACCTAGAAGGTAATTAAGACACCTTTCTATCTTTTGAAGCATGTTCTTAACAAACTAGAGTCGAGAACTGTCAAGTATTTTGAATGACCCAAATGAGAACAATTTATTGTTGCTCAAAATTCTAAGTATTTCAAGAATAGTCTCTTCTTACTAGAAGCAAATGGGAGCATCCATAGATCTAGAAGAGATTCAAGAACAAAATACATAACCTTCTAAATGCACTAGCGAATATCATACTAAGGCTAACCATGTAAATGTTTAACCAAAAATGATGTAACCCTCATTCATAGATCCGCAAGGATACCTCAAGCATTTAAGTGATATGGTTTTATATCAATGTTAAGGAATATGAGTTAGAGGATCATGGTGAACCTGCTAACCATAGAGTTGCATTGTTGTTTCTTGAAACCGATGAATGACTTAAACCTATGAATGCTAAGATGCAGTCCTTAAAAGATAATCATTTTTGGAACTTGATTGATCTTTAACCAATCGATTAATCTGTGAGGTTAAAATGAGTTCTTAAGAGGGAATATCTATATGGACAAAATTGTACACATATTTAATGCACGTCTTGTGACAGGATTTTTACTCATACTCAAGCAGTTGACTATGATTAAATTTTCCTTTCTACGCGCATTAATTATATAAAGATGATTAATTGTCACACTTGTTTTCGTATATAGGAAATATGGCAATGGAATATGAGAGCTCTTTCATGAACTCAAATAATCTTTAGGAAGTGTAGAAAATGCAAGAATCCAAGTATGGATCAAAGCACTCATCTAAGAGCTAAATCTTAAGTTTAATTATTAAATCAATGATTTGATTTTTTATTAGAATTAAATAACTTGAGAGTACACCTAAGATCTAGTGAGAGCACTATGTTTGTTTTCTTTAAATCACATAATTTTTATAACATATGAGAAACAACTTTCCATCTAAGCTAGATTTGATCCCTTAGCTTCAAATAAAGTTTCTCTTGAGGGATTTAGAAAATAAAGCATACAACATTGGAATATGTATTTATTGAAATAAACATATATGGTTAAGAAGTCTAACACAAAATTCATATCATTGAGCGAGTCTCAATGGATATACCTCTCTTGATGAGATTGGACATAAATGGAAACCTTAAGTCTAACTCAAGGATTCATTATGTACATCATAATGTGTATGGGGCTAGTTGTGTCATTTGAATGAGTGCAAGATGATTTGACAACATTGATATCTAAGTGAAGGTCATTAGATAAATATTGTAATAAATATTCTAATGGTATCTGTTTGGATTAGAAAGTTTATATCTAAGATTACTGTCATCCCTAGTAATGAAAAACCTATGGATATATATTGTGTTGATTATAGTGCAATTATTATAACCAAGGAACTTGGAGTTCATGAGGGTGCCAAACATTACTAATAGAATGTTAATCATTTATGGATTTTAGAAAAGGGGCTTAGTGTTGTTTGTATACACTATTGCTAGTTGATTGAGATGATACTTAATGCTAGTCGTGGAAGGATTTCATCATGGATGATAACATTGATGACTAGACATGCTCAGCTGAGAGCATAGTTGCATTATACATTAAAAGATTAAGATTGCTTTACAGTTTGAGAAGTTGTTAAGATGACTGTCTCCAACTAGTGTTTTGCTAATGTCATACACCTTAAGGAAAGTAGTGTAGCAAAACTTATATACTAATACTTGTATTTGAGTGCACGCTTACAAAATGACAATCATCACATTATTTGAAGAACTTCACTATTTGTGAATTTTTGAAATAATTATCTTCAAAATTCTGATAGATCATAACCTAGTTGACTTGTTCATGAAACATATTCTTTGTCAACAAGTGCGATTGTCGTGACTTAATGCATAGGACTTCAACTATGATCATCATGCATTGATCTATTTAGTATTTGGATAATAGAACTGTAAGTAGTTGTATTAAATAATGAATTGATATATCACGTATAATCATTTTCATTTATACTACTATGTTCTATATTTGCATGTTTAAATTGATGAATAAGTTTATTTATTCTAAAATTGTCCATTGTTAGTCAACGAACGTAAGTATTGTTGAATTAAGACAAATGTGAGCGATTGGTAATATTCTTTGAATATTAAAGGATGTGTCCGCCAAACTCATATGTTATTCACCGGCTATGATTATTGGACTACCCTAACCAACAAGCAATCACTTTTCGGATAAGCGTCATTAAGTGAAAACTCCTAAGTGGTTGTATTATACTCGTCCTTATACTTGAGACGGAAGTAGGTCTTGCATGTGTGGATGGCATTTCTTGATTCTAGTTAAATGCTATCCTGAATAAGGTAGTTATAAAGGCTATTTTCAGAAGTGTTGTGAAGCATATGAATGAAACACGCAGTCAAAATATGAATTTTTACTCTACGTGTTTATAGAATTAGATGCTACTGGGCCCCTCATTGAATTGATCAGATGTTTGCATGGTCATGCCCAAAATGTAGTTAAGATGAATCTTGATACATTTAGTAATCTTATTTAATATCTAAAACAAGAAACAAAATCGTTAAATAATGGGATGACTTTGATCCATATCCATTTTTAACAAGGTATCTGAAATAAAAGGATGATTATGAAAAAACCATTTAAACAAAGATGTTTACGAAACTACACTTAGGTATTTCTGGGAGCAATGGCGTGTTGTTAGACACTAAAATTTGTTAATATATTTATTTATAAATATGACATTCACAAGTAGAGCTATTGGGATATGATCATATCATAGTAAATAATTATACGGCCAGAGATACGTGATCCTATGGGATCATACACGTATACACTGAGATACTACCATTATTATATAATTAAGATATTTATAGTAACTATATTAATTATATTTGTAATTATTTCACGAAACGGTTAACGGTTGTTAAATAATTTATTAGACGCATTATTTAAATAAAGGCTAATTAATTAAAAGTGTAATAGACATGTTAATTAACAAATTCCAAAATTAACATGGATAGCCCATATTAGGAATAATGAGGGCCAGCCCAAGGAAGTGGAAAAGGAAGGGAATCAAACTTGTTCACCAAGTTTAGTTTAGCCTATATAATGTTTAGAGTTATCAATTATTAGGTTAATGTTCGAATAACTAAACAATAAAACAAATTCCCTCTTCTTCCCTCATATAACCAATCGATCTAAACCTTAAAACCTTAGGGGTTTTGGATCGAATTCCGTAAGTAACAAAACCAAAGGTTTTGTAGTTTTGATCGTGAATCAAGAACTAGCATCCGGGTAGCATTCAAGGACGTGTAGTGTAGACTAACCATAGAAGTTACTTACTTTAGTAACTTAGTAAAGTTTTTCATGGAGTTTCAAGAAAGAACATGGTTTTGTTCTTAAGCTCCGTTGGATCCCTTGAATCGATAACAAGAGGTTATTAATGTTATTAATTATGTTAATCTATATACATCATACGTGATCCCTTTCGAACATTCTTCTGAGGCTATACATGTTATTATATGTAATAATATATGTTAGATCCCAACATTATTGTTGGAATTATTTGTTTTGGTGAAAGATCTGGTGATTTGTGGGTAGATCTGTTAGGGTTTCTTAAAACCCTAATTTAGTAATATAGGGCTTTTGGTTTCTGATGAGTTGTTAGTTTAGTTGGTGTTGTTTGTGACCATTTACACTCTTAACTAACTGAATCAAGAGTGTTTATGGTTGATTGATCAGTCTTTCGCTGATTAACATTGTGGATATCCTTGACCTACTTCCTCGAGAAGCAATGAACCTTGCTATGTCCATAGCTAGGTGTGTGACTAAGTATTATAGTCTGATTTGGCATGTGTATGATTTGTTTCTCTTTACTTTGATTATTCTTGTATGTGTTTTTGTCTTGATTGTTTTTTATTTGTTGTTTATATGTCTGTTTGTTGTATCTTGGTTGATTGCTTGTTTGTGTAATTATTTTGTCTAATTATCTGTTTATGTTTATTTGTTCTTTTTATATCTTGTTGTTTCTAATAACATCAAATAGTTATTACTTTTTAGTATCAAATTCCCAATGAAAATGCTTGTAATTATGTTATAAATGTCTGAAAACAATACTTAATCACTTATATTTAGTTTTCAGGAAAAATACAAGCATTGGAGCAAAAGACACGGGATTCGGGTGTGGAAATCAAGCAAAGAAGTTAACTCAAGGCCAGTTACGGCGTAACCAGCCCGCATGTGTTACGCCATAACCAAGATTAACAAAGAAATTAGTCAGCACCAACTTGTTGATCCCAATCCTTGATCAATTCTTTAGCTTGTATAAAGAATATGTTACCTTGGATAAATCCAAAATAACACTGATAGAAACTTAGTGTTGAATATTAAAGAGTATGTAGAATCTACTCTTTAATACCTAGAAGAATAATGAATAAAACAGTGAATATGAAAGAACACAAATGTAACCAAAAAGCTTCAATATTATTACGATGAATAATACGAGTACTCTGGCTAGTACTAGGGTTTACAACCTTGAAGCTATATCTCTACACATACTTTTTCTCGATTTCAAAACTATGTGTCTATGATCTCTTTATATAGAGAGATCATAAGACTTACAAGGAAACATAATTAATACAATTAATTACACATTAATTACAAGGAAACTGTATAAAGAAACTAAATTTTCTATTTAAAGCATTCATCACTTCATCAATAAATGTATGATCTCGGTTTCCTTCTTTAGCCTATCTTGTTTCCAATTCAGCATAATATCTTCAGTCATTGACTTCAATCAGCAGGTAATATCTTCAATCAGCATTAACAATATTCACTAGCAGCATTACTTTGTGCTAGCAATACTAACTACTTAGAATATTTTCTTCAGTCTTCACTAGTAGTCTTAAGTCCTTTAGCAGTATTAAGTTAGTACTGGCAGTACTAACTTTGATCTTTCTAGCAAGTACTAAGTTTCCCTCTAGCGTACTGACTGAGTAGTACCTGGCAGTTTACAACACTTTAGCATATTTCCAGTATCTTTGTTGTAGACTAACAATTTGCTTCAGAGCAGTACAAGTAATGAAGGACTTTAATTCCCAATAATCATCCCCTAAACTTGATATTCATCTTGTTAATCATCAAGTTTCTTCATTAAAGGCTTCTTGATCCCAACAATCCTCCCCTAAACTTGATGTTCATCTTCTGAATCTTCAAGTTTCTTGATAAGAGGCTTTATCTTCACTAAGAGGATGTATCTAAACACTTCTTGTATTGTGACTTGTCATTTTCTGTTTGTGTCAACTATAGCTCATGCTCTCTTTTCTCATCAAATTGATCTTGCCAATTTCATATGTTGCTTTATAACCAGTCTTTCTTGCTCGCTGTACACTTACACTAAATCCATAGACTCGCCAAATCCACCTAATACTTTTACCTTTTTGTCTTCAGGGATATTTAACCTCACTGAACTCTTCAATTCTGTCTTTGGGTTCGCCCTTGCAAATAAGAAATCAACCTACTTGGGAACCCCCCCCTCCCCTATTGCCATACAGACCTGGATCTGCCTCTTACATCAATATAGTCATATCTCTTCAAAGTGATCGATGCACTATTAGGTTTGATAGGTCTCCAAACCTAACATGCTGAGGCCTTTACTGCATTAACCCGATTCATCCTAACATCATTAAAATGACTTTGTCTGGCAGTTAGTCATTAAAATATAAACAAAGTAAAAAAATAAATAATTAAAAAAAAAAATTAGGCCAGAACCTAGTTAAGATTTTTCTTGGAACCTTGGGCCTTTTGGATTGGGGTGAGTAATTCTTGGAGAATTTTGATGGTTACCCCCTTCTTGCATTATTCCACATGGTTTTTCCTCCTTTGACCATTTAGAATGTCTCTTTGTTTACATGTATACTAGGAGGTGATCAAAACTCAAAGATAAATTGCTTTGTTATACATTACAAAAGTTACTTCTTAGTCTGTTGAGGGACTTCAGGATTATTCAAATTTCTTTGGTTTCCCTAGGACCTTTGATCTATACATCTCCAGCCCCATACCTATCTGTTTTCCTAACTGGTTTTTCTTGTTGTTTTGGTACTAAACAATCATCACTTTAGGATAGTAGGAACAACATTTTTCTTTTCTTCTACCACAACATGAGAGAACTCAACTTCATCCTCATTATCAGAATCCCATTCTTCAATCAAAGGAGCATCAGAATTTTTCTTTAGTCTTTTGAGAATTTTCACAAACACTTTTATTGGCCCTTAATCCATAGCCTTCAAACTCAGGTTGTTGAAACTCCTCAAAGACAGAGCTGTCGACAAATCATTAGTAGGGGGTGCAATAAAGCCTGTAGGTGGAAGGTGAACTGCATTATACCCCAACCTTTTTATTGTTATCAGATATTTGTCTTTCAATCAATTTATCCAAACTCTTAGAAGCATTTTCAAAATTTTCAATTCTAAACTGATTGCTCTCTTTTTCTTTCTTTAGTTTTTGTATCTGAATCTTAAGAGCATTAATTTTTGATTCATTAAATGAGGCATCTCTTTTAAGAACTGCATTTGATCACAAAGATAAACCTCATTTTCTTGTAAACATCAAATAGTTAATACTTTTTAGTATCAAATTCCCAATGAAAATGATTGTAATTATGTTATAAATGTCTGAAAACAATACTTAATCATTTATATTTAGTTTTCAGGAAAAATACAAGCATTGGAGCAAAAGACACGGGATTCGGGCATGGAAATCAAGCAAAGAAGTTAACTCAAGGCCAGTTACGGCGTAACCAGCCCGCATGTGTTACGCCATAACCAAGATTAACAAAGAAATTAGTCAGCACCAACTTGTTGATCCCAATCCTTGATTGATTCTTTAGCTTGTATAAAGAATATGTTACCTAGGATAAATCCAAAATAACACTGATAGAAACTTTGTGTTGAATATTAAAGAGTATGCGGAATCTACTCTTTAATACCTAGAAGAATTATGAATAAAACAGTGAATATGAAAGAATACAAATGTAACCAAAAAGCTTCAATATTATTACGATGAATAATACGAGTACTCTGGCTAGTACTAGGGTTTACAACCTTGAAGCTATATCTCTACACACACTTTTTCTCGATTTCAAAACTATGTGCCTATGATCTCTTTATATAGAGAGATCATAAGACTTACAAGGAAACATAATTAATACAATTAATTACACATTAATTACAAGGAAACTGTATAAGGAAACTAAATCTTCTATTTAAAGCATATTATCACTCAATCAATAATGTTGATCTCGTTTCGTTCTTTAGCATATCTTGTTTCCCAATCAGCATTAATATCTTCAGTCATTGACTTCAATCAGCAGGTTATCTCTTCACTTAGCATTAACAATATTCACTAGCAGCATTAACTTTGTGCTAGCAGTACTAACTACTTAGAATATTTTCTTCAGTCTTCACCAGTAGTCTTAAGTCCTTCAGCAGTATTAAGTTAGTACTGGCAGTACTAACTTTGCTCTAGCAGTACTAAGTTTACTCTAGCAGTACTAACTGATTAGTACTGGCAGTTTCCAACACTTAGCATATTTCCATGTATCTTGAGCAGTACTAAATTATGCTTGAAGTTTCTTCATTAAAGGCTTCTTGATCCCAACAATCCTCCCCTAAACTTGATGTTCATCTTCTGAATCTTCAAGTTTCTTGATAAGAAGCTTTATCTTCACTAGGAGGATGTATCTAAACACTTCTTGTATTGTGACTTGTCATTTTCTTGTGTCAACTCTGCTCCTGCTCTCTTTTCATCATCAAATTGATCTTGCAATTTCATAGCTGCTTTATAACCAAGTCTTTCTTGCTCTTGTTACCTTTTTGTCTTCAGGGCTATTTAACCTCACTGAATCTTCCAATTCTATCTCTGGGTTGCCCTGCAAATAAGAAAATCAGACCTTCTTGGGAACCCAAGCCATTACAGACCTGAATCTGCCTCTTACATCAACATAGTCATATCTCTTCAAAGTGATTGATGCACTATTAGGTTTGATAGGTCTCCAAACCCAACATGCTGAGGCCTTAACTGCATTAACCCGATTCGTCCTAACAACATTAAAATGACTTTGTCTGGCAGTATTAAGTGAAATTGGGCCAGACCTAGTTAAGATTTTTCTTGGAACCATGTGCCTTTTTGGATTGGGGTGAGTAATTCTTGGAGAATTTTGATGGTTCACCCTTCTTGCATTATTCCACACTGGTTTTTCCTCCCTTTGACCATTTAGCTGTCTCTTTTGTTTACATGTATACTGGAGGTGATCAAAACTTCCACAGACATAGCATGCTTTGTTATACATTACAAAGTTACTTCCTAGTTGTTGGGACTTCAGATTATTCCAATTTCTTTGGTTTCCCCTAGGACCTTTTGATCTGTACATCTCAGCATACCTAACTGTTTTCCTAACTGGTTTTTCTTGTTGTTTTGGTCTAACAACATCAACTTTAGGAATAGTAGGAACAACAGTTTTCTTTTCTACCACAACAGGAGACTCAACTTCATCCTCATTATCAGAAACCCATTCTTCAATCAAAGGAGCATCAGAATTTTTCTTAGTCTCATTTGAAGAATTTTCACAAACACTTTTATTGGCCCTTAATCCATAGCCTTCAAACTCAGGTTGTTGAAACTCCTCAAGACCAGAGCTCGACAAATCAATAGTAGGGGGTGCAAATAAGCCTGTAGGTGGAGGTGCAACTGCATTATACCCCACACCTTTTCTATTGTTATAAGAACATTAATTTCTGATTCATTAAATGAGGCATCTCTTTTAAGAACAGCAATTTGATCACAAAGCATACCCTCATTTTTCTTGTAGAAGACTAGTCGTTCTTGCACAGAAGCTAAACCTCTTTTGTAATTGGCTAAATTGAACTCTGATTGGTTTAGCTCTATTCTCAAATCATCATGTTGCTTTTTAAGAGTTTCATAGTTTTTTAGACATGATTTAGAACAAGTAGTTACCTCAGAGTCTGAAAGAGCCATAGGAGTCATCTCTTCCTTATGAGTAAAGGATTCTTCTTGATAGTTTCTTCTAGATCAAAGTTTCAGAACACCTGCTCTGATACCACTTGTTGATCCCAATCCTTGATCGATTCTTTAGCATGTATAAAGAATATGTTACCTTGGGTAAATCCAAAATAACACTGATAGAAACTTTGTGTTGAATATTAAAGAGTATGCGGAATCTACTTTTTAATACCTAGAAGAAATATGAATAAAACAGTGAATATGAAAGAACACGAATGTAACCAAAAAGCTTCAATATTATTATGATGAATAATACGAGTACTCTGGCTAGTACTAGAGTTTACAACCTTGAAGCTATATCTCTACACACACTTTTTCTCGATACCAAAACTATGTGTCTATGATCTCTTTATATAGAGAGATCATAAGACTTACAAGGAAACATAATTAATATAATTAATTACAAGGAAACTATATAAAGAAACTAAATCTTCTCTTTAAAGCATATCATCACTCCATCAATAATGTTGATCTTGTTTCCTTCTTTAGCATATCTTGTTTCCCAATCAGCATTAATATCTTCAGTCATTGACTTCAAGTCATTGACTTCAATCAGCAGGTAATCTCTTCAATCAGTATTAACAATATTCACTAGCAGCATTAACTTTGTGCTAGCAGTACTAACTACTTAGAATATTTTCTTCAGTCTTTACCAGCAGTCTTAAGTCCTTCAGTAGTATTAAGTTAGTACTGGCATGTGACAACCATGACTTGAGCAGGTTAGTCAAACCGTTAGTGTTGACTGGTGAATCTGTTGTAATGTATGGTTTATGTGTTTATATGCGTTATGTGGATTATGTGAGAGTTGGTAATCAATCCATTAAGCGTGATCGTCTCATTGGGATTGG
>BQNB010092043.1:0-23817 GCA_026074375.1 Tanacetum coccineum | reverse complement strand
AGATCCAAGTCAGTGATGGCTTGGGTCCCCAAAAGAAACTGATTTTCTTATCTAATGTGCAGGGCAATCCACAAATGGATTTACAAGATCAAGGAGTGATTGATAGTGGATGCTCAAGGCACATGACAAGGAACATCTCCTATCTTATAGACTATGAAGAGATAGATGGAGGATATGTTGCTTTTTGAGGGAACCCCAAAGGAGGGAAAATCACAGGAAAATGTACCATTAAAACTTATAATTTAGATTTTGAAAATGTGTATTTTGTGAGAGAGTTGGTGAGAATAAAAACAGAAAGAGAGCTATGTGGAATAAAAACAGACAGAGTGATTTGGTGAGTAAAAGAATTGAGAGAATTTGTAAGTTGAAAAACAGAAAGAGAGTTGAATATCACTACTATACAAAAGGCTATAAACACCCCCCTAAAAAGATTGGTTATCTAAAACCCTATCTCTATGACAAAAAACTAGTGAGAAAGGAATGAATGGAAATAGGTTTTCTTGAAAAAACAAGTTTTCATAATAGAAATTGTATAGAAATTGGTTTTTTGGAGTGCAAACCACTCTTTTTACACAATAAAAGACACTGGTGTGTATGTAACAACATGTCTTTATGTGTTTATGTTATAAACATCTTTTTTTATAAAACAACTAGTTTTTTTACACAATCAAAGACACTGTTGTGTAGGTAACAACATGTCTCTATTTGTTTATGTTAAAGACACCATTTTTTTACAACAAATTTTCAATAAATTTCAAATTACTTTTCCTTAATAGTTTTATTTAAAACTTATTATTAGTTACAAAGAAATGACAACAAGTATAAAGTAAAAGGGCCCAAAATGTAACTTCTTATTTATATTAATTTTTTTACACAGACTCATATCTTCTTATTCTTCTTCTTCGCAGGCACAAATCCTATAATCATCATCATAGTCTTACCATTTTTAAATCATGGATGTCAATCGCGAAATATAAGGATACAATCCCTACGAATCCGGCTCCAAAAAAATTAAATGTTCCCTCTATTTTTTCATAACTCTCCCGTGTTCTATCTTAAATCCCGCCCAAAAATGATGAATAAAAGGGGAAAACATCTTTATGGTATCATTATCACAAACCCAAAACCTAAACCACCAAGAACCTATCTCACCAACAGCAAACTACTTTCTTCTTGATTCAGTCGAGCAACTCAAATAGTATATCTTGACAGGTGTAACTTGTAACACCCGGTCCAAATGTAAAAAAATTATTTAGGCCGGTTAGTATAAAACAAACGGGTCTTAATGACTGGGCTAATAGACCCGTTGGCTAAATAACCCAGCCCATATAACTTTGTTTCTCACTTTTGTTAAGGCGACCGAATGAATGTTCAACTTTTTTCACATACCGCCAAACTCATCAAAACCCACAAGATATAACTTTTTCACATACAGCTCCTCTCATTCAAAGATTACAACTTCCAATACATTAAGAAAAAGGTATGCAACACAGTTATTAAAATCCGAATTAGGGTTCTTCACAACCCGATTCCTAAGTTTGATGTTGGTCAAATTAGATCTTAAATTATGTGGGTTTATGATTATTGTTGATCCCAATCCTTGATTGATTTCTTAGCTTGTCTAAGGTTAAATTACCTTGGATAAATCCAAAATAACTTGTTGTAGAAACTTTGTATGTATACTAAAGTGTATCCAGAATCTACACCTTAATATCTAGAAGTATTATGAATAAAACAGTAATTCTGAATGAACAAAGATATAACCAAACGCTCTAATATTATTAGATCAATAATACGAGTACTCTTCACTAGTACTAGGGTTTACAACCTTGAAGCTTTTTAATCGACTTCACAACTATGAAAAACTTATATATTAACTAATGCCCCTAGAGCCTCCTTTTATAGACCAAGGAGTCCTACAAGGCTTACAATACTTTCCTAAGATATCATGATCTTTTCTAAAAGAAAACGTAATCTCTTAAACAAATACATTATACATATCTTTTACAAAAATAACTCAATACTTATCTTCGTAAGTATTCTTGTTCTCCAAACAATCCTTATCTCTTTACTCGTCTTTATCCTTCTGACAGTAGTAATTCTTCTAGCAGTTGTAATCCAGCAGCATAAACTTTTTGTACCAGCAGCACTAATAAACATAAGCAGTAGTAACATTAGAACTAGCAGTACTAATATATACTAACATTAGTAACTATGTACTAGCAGTCTTAACTTTACCACTAGCAGCACTAACTACTTAGCATATATTTCAATCTTTAACTCTAAGCAGTCTTAACTTCAACAAGCAGCAGTAACTTAATACTAATAGTACTAACTTATACTAACAGTAGTAACTAGTAGTAGTAACTTTATACTACCAATACTAATTACTTAGCATAATTTTCATTAGTATCACCAACAGTACTAAGTTATGCTTGACAACATTAATGTATACCTGAGCAGCAGTAATCTCTAAGAATCATCTTGAAGTCTTTAAGTCCCAACAATAGGAATCCGCCACGCGAAGCCCTACACCTTTTGCGGTGGGCCTTCGACAAAACTAGAGCAAAGGTCAGACAGTCAAACCCACGTTCCCCATCTCCATCAAGGTCTTCCCGCCAAAATAAAGATCGTGGTACACAACCCTAAGAATCACCTATCAAATCGTGGGACGCCCCCATGATCACCGGTCTTTGTGCTAAGCCTTGTCCCATCTCATTTCTACACTTATAAATAGATGGTAAGGGCTCCAGGTATGGCTAGAACTTTTCACACACTTACTTACATTACCATACTTTACCAAATAAAAAGAACATACTTACTCTCATGCCGGAGGTGATTCGCAGGGACACCCTATGTGCTTCACTTAACGTAGTGTTTTCATTTGTGTTGACACAGGTTATTCAAGGCTTGGCAACTCAACAATCACTCAAAGAACTCTTCGATCTCATCAAATCCTGATCGTGCTCATATTTACACAATCACATCCCAAAAGGGATTGTCAAAAATCTGCTCATAAAGATTGATAAATTTATTCTCCCAATTGATTTCGTCATACTAGACATAATTAAGGACTTTAGGATGCCCATTATTTTAGGAAGACCTCTTCTAGCCACTGCCCATGCTAAAGTAGACATATTTTCAAAAGACCATTTCTTTAGAGGTTGGGAATGAAAAGGTTATTTTTAAAATTAGAAGTAAATTTTCCAACAACATAAACAAATTTGTTCGAATGATCAAAACCAAGATGAACACGAAAGAAGATGAATTAATGAAGATCGATTCCGATTTATTTACATATAATACTAACTTATGCGAAATTAACCATCTCTTATCTATTGACCCTGATGTGTTCACTTATGATATAGAGGTTCAAGAATCGTATAAGGAAATTGTTTACAAGTGTAGCTTGACCGCCCAAGAAACAAATAGGGAACTTAGGTCAAACTTAACCTCTACTAAGAAAAAATTACATTGGTGTGCCCCTATTTCTCGCAAGAAATAAGGAGTATAAGAAATATGGGCATCCTGCAGCCCCTTTGAGGAAAAATGTGACGGGGGTAGCTTATGCCATAATGAAATAAAATGTTATTAGGAAAGTGAAAACAATGGCAAACGAATAGAGGTAGAATGGGAGAATTTAAGTTTGAACGATTGGTTACGAATTAGGTTTGGAGAGGTTAGTGAGACAGCTAGGGACAAAATTCTTCGAGATCATTAGAGAAAAAGATTCGGGAACAAATATGATGACATCAAAGAATTTGAAGATCCTGATGGATGCGGGGAAAGTAAAGTGAACGGAATCCTAGGAACCGTATTAAACAAGTTACATGATGAATGGTTCAAGGGAACATATAAAGATGACGATGATTTAGAAGGAATTATTGATTACCTTGAACCAACATTATATGAAGGATTTATTGATTCAGACGACGAAGAATACAAGGAACGGAAGTGCAGATTACTAGGAATGCCCTACATCAATCCACCCCCAATTTTAATTGAAAAGGTCAATGTTACTAGATATAGCATTGGTCCAGGAGAAGTTTATACAAAAATAAAAGTTTCAAGAGTGGAAGAATTATCTAGGACTGGGGGAAATATTGCCACCATAATAGCTGGAATTATGGATGAAATCTTTAGGAATGACGATAATGAAGAGTCATACGATGAAACATAGAGTGGGCATGAGTCTAACTTAAAGACTCGTTAATAAAAAAAAGTGTTTGTCAGGAAATAAGTCGTCCTTTTTATCAATAAATTTCATTTTCCGCATATTAGTTGGTTTGCAGGTTTTACTTTGTTTTACAGGTTCCAGCAGCTAGGAGGCAACTTTCGAGACCAACTCGATCCGTAATTTTGTGATAAATTTGTTGAATTAGCAGTAGTTACGGCGTAACATATATGGTTACGCCATAACCTATTTAATTACGACGTAAACCTTATTACGGTTACGCCGTAAACTTATAAACTAAAATTTTAAAAAACCACAAGATTACGACGTAACCATCGGAGTTACGCTGTAACCTCTTTCTGCAAAACCTTCAAATAAAGTTTTAACGCATTGCTAAACCTTGTATATCTAAATGAACTTTGTGGATATGTTCTCTGGAAACCCTCACAAGACTTCACTCATCTACTTGGGCCACCAAGTGGTTTAAAAGGCTTGTTGCATATGCTAAATGCAACCGTGATTCTTACGAAAGTGAGTTAGGTTTGTATTTCTTATATATTTCTTTTTGAGCGATTTTATGCTATTAGTTTGTTTTAGTGATCATAAGGGATAATGAGCTTGCTCAAGATGGAGATTTTTCTGTCAGCTTATTACATTTTGTATGTTCAAAAGCAAAGCTCAAGGGAGCTCCAGGGATTTCTTGTTCTAATTCCACTCTTCCTATTTATTTTATTTCTTTAATGTACAGTAAGGACATTGTACAAAACAAGTGGGGGGATGGGTGTAGAATTATAACTTGACCTATTCTTGCCTTTGATTTCTTAGTTTTCAAAGAAAAATGGTGCCGATTTTAAAATTTTTGACATGTTTTTTTTACTAAACTAGAATTAATCTTTGCCGAATGCACATTTTCATCTAGAATTACTTGGTGAGGTTTAAGCTTGATGTTCCATTTTCATCTCATTATACAAAAATCTACCAAAATATTGAGTGTGTCGGTAGTATTGTAAACTTTAGAACCGGGCATGTACATCATTTTGAGACCTAATTGATTAGTAGGAATAGATGGTTCGAGAAGGCAACATTTAGGAATTCACCCAAATAAGCCTATATGTGTGTGTTTATTGACTTGTTACACTGACTTGTCGACCTCCCATGTTAAAACCCTTTTGTTACACTCATCATTAGTGCAAGATACCCCTAGATCACCCTTGTTGAGCCAATCTATGTTTTCACCCAATATTATATGTTTTGTTACACCATTTCACCTTAGCCAACCCTGTAGTCTATATTTATCCTTGTGTTGAAATTTCTGGCTACCTAATTCCATGGTTCAAGAAAATGGTTCGAAGATTGGCACTTTCATTGAAGACATATTATTATGATCATGAAAGACCCCCCGGTATTATCACTTTCGATAATGTTTATCTCAAGTAAGGGGATATGCGATATGTAATATATAAGAGTATTATAAAAAAAGAAAAAGTCCTTGCATAAAAGTAGACACACGTCTTAAAGTTATGAATTAAACAACCGATGTTTGTAAAGCTTTTACAAAATTATTGATTATAACCATCCGTCAGGAATTTATACAATAATATTTTATAAATATAATCTTCGTCAATTGACGGATCGTAATAAATCGTTGTCTCATTTGTAAAAGTATAATTCTTATTCTTGTCGAGTTTATTGATACAGATATAATTTAAAATATATCATTAAAATAAAACTTAGACCAATTTTTAACCCGGTTTTCTAGAATAATAGAGGTTTAGTAAAACATTACTAAATATAGAAATTTATATAAATTTCGCCATGACTTTTCCGTTTTATAGATCTTTCCCATGGATATATAATCATAGTTCTTCCAACTTAATAAAAAAATACAATATTTCAAAACATCCCGCGTGTTTATAAATAACTATATATATATATTTTATATATATAAAACTTAACACAATAGTTAAAAAATGTTACAATATAATTTAACCATTTTAAACCACTAATATATCCGGTTTTATATTTATAGATTTTATGATATATTTATTGTTGATTTATATAATCCAAACGCACCCTCGTTGTTTCGCTAAACCAAACGCACCCTTTCGGTGTTTCCGCCGAACCAAACACACCCTTGTGTATTTCTGTTGTTGTCTTCTATAAACCCAAATGCACCCCTTGGTGTTTTATCAACAGCCAAACGCACCCTAATCTGTTTATGTCAAACCAAACGCCCCTTTTGTGGTGTTCCTACACAACCAAACGCACCCTAATCTGGTAAACCCGATCAAACGCACCCTTTGTGCATATACAACCAAACGCACCCTTAGGTTTGTTCTTTAAAAATAGGTATATAAAACGCAAGAGCGGACCAAACGCCCCCTTTAGGCTGAATATATGCCAGAACAAACACCCTTTCGGGCTGTTTATACGCAGAACCAAACGCACCACTTGGTGCCATTTATAAAACCAACCGCACCCCTTGGTGCATATTTTAAAACCACACGCACCAATTGGTGACTGAGACGAAACCAAACGCACTCTTGGCGTTGAATAAAACAAACAAACGCACCCTACGGCTGGTGCAAACCACAAAACCAACGTACCCTTGTGGCTGAGAAAGACCAACCGAACGCACCCTAGTCTTCTATAACAAAACTAAACGCCCCTGCTGCTAAACCCGCAACCAAACGCAAACCCCTAACAAGTGATAATAAAAACAAAACGCATACCCCCTTGTTGGTACTATGAAACCACACGCACCCTGTGCGGTTTAACAAAACCCAACGCACCCTATTCGGGTTGAGAACCAAACCGACTCACCCTTTTTTGTTGCCAACCACCCCGACGACCCACTGTGTGGGTGGGCGGAGGTGGTGGTGACGATGGCGCGTGACCGCGCATGGTGGTGGGGATCGGGTAGATCGGGTGGCGAGAAACAATTTTGTACTCGGTCGAAAAACTCACCGGAAAACTTTTCCGGCAGCGGTGGTGTTGGTGGCCGGCGGCGGTGGCCGGAGGGGGGGGGGGGGCGGCTGGCCGGATAATGAGAGAGGGAGAGAGAGAGGTGTTCATGTGTGTGTGTTTTTATATTTTTTTGTAATGAAATAGAATGTATATAAGTTTTATATATATACATTAAAATGTGACAAGTCACAATAGATGGGGGTCAATTTTGTAATTTTTTATATATTATGATAACTTATCGGTTATCGGGACCCGTTTGAGTGAACTCTTAACGATTTTTTCAAAAATACGAAACTTGCGCCCTTGCGATTTCAAATCATTTTTCAGCTAAAAGTGAGTATATAACACACTCGATAGTATTTCATAAATAATTTTTATAAAATCATTAATAAAAATAAAAGTTATTCCATCTTGGAAACCCGGTTATGTCTTGTCCGAAAGTAAAAAACAAAAATAATTTTTTAACCCGAATATTTGCGTTATCAACAAACGTTTTTGAATAAAATGACAACTAATTTATTAAATATTTTTATTTAATAAAAAGCGTTAATTAAATATAATTTAATTATTTTCTTGTTTATAAATCTTGCGAGGGCATTTCAGTCACCTTCTGACTGTTTTCGGGTCTCAGTAAAAGCTAAAAAGTTGTCAGGAATGTCGTTTTACATCAAATTGTTTTAGAGTTTCAGAATCGGAAAATGTAGATTTAAGTGGCTCGTTTTGATAAATCAACCTAGGGAATATACCTATCTCCCTTCAAATATGTTCATAAAAAATTACGTATACGCGGTACATCAGCGTTTAATGTTACATAAAAGACCCAAAAGTCAAAAGTCAAATCGGACCTTAAAAAGTACAAAGTTAAAATAGTCTTTAAAATTCCAAAAATACCTGATGTTACATACTACACCTTAAAAAAATCTCGTCCCAAGATTAAATTTGTGTTAACCGTTTGTGTGACCAAGAAAAGATGTAAAATTTAATAAACCAGTTCTAAACAAGACGCTGATAACTTTATTCAGCGAAATTTGATATTTTGACACCTCTTAGTATATACCAAAAATTTTGGCTAGATTTGACCAGGACATTTAATCTATCCAAATATGCACCTCAAAATAAATCATCACAGATCTTCTGACTGATACAACCGCGTTATAGAGAAAGTCTCTTAATAGTGAAAACCTCAAGAAGAAAGTGTAGTCGCGCGAAGTATGTCTGTATATAGTTTTAAATGTTCGAGGACGGAGTCCCGTTTCTTCTACATAATTGTTCGATGATTCACATCAACGTGGCTTATGGCGCTGAAGTATCCAACTTACTAGGCCGTACTAGGATCGCGACCAAAAGTCCTTCTCTACTAGTGGCCCCCAAAATGAATAGATTCGAGGAAGCTCTCTCTCTCGCATAGGTGTTATCAGGTTAAGGGGCTGCATTACCTAATGGATAAAGTTGTACAAGCCTGGGACCCGCTCCAGTGACCCAACAACAAGCCAACCAAAACGACAATAACCCTTAACAAATGGTGAAGGGATGCAGCGAATGAGAACATTTCGAGAAACAATCTTCTCTCAGAAATTAAAGTTCAACAAATGGGAGGAGCTCGCAGGAGAGCTTATGCGATAGACGGCGAAATATGGTACTCAGTCGTTAGTTCGAGGATGAATCAACTCCTTAGTTCAAGTGTGTAACAAGTCTGTTAATTCCATGAACAGTTCGTAATCGTGAGGATTAGCAACGGCAAAAGTAATAACTTAAGAATGAGATAAGGTATTTCAAGTGAGGCCTTAAGATTGTCTGCGGAGTGGCAAAGCACTATTGTGCTTCTAAGACCTTTTTAAAAACGGATTCCGTGAATTATCGGGTTCTGACTTCATACATCGTGTCATATTGGATACCTTAAGCCCACTCATTATATAATCCATTACTTACATAAAGGAGGTCCCTAATTTATGATTAAGTAAGAATGATAAACTTAATGGTTCGGGGATTTACAATTTCTTTTATTTATCTGAAGAGGCTTCCCAATCCATTCAAATAAAGAATTATAAATCATCCTACTTAATAATTTTCTGATGCAAAACCGCCGTACTCACATAACCATCAGTGGTGGATAACATGACATGCAAGTGCTTCTTAATGAGTATGGACGAGTGTTTTAAACTCGTCAGTCGAGACGGGGAGTAAAACTACCAATAATATCGACCAGAGTTTCAAGATAGTTAATGAGTACTATACGGTTAGAGTAAACAAGGTAAAGGTCTCTATGAACGAGTCAACATAGCAATTATCATATCAATCCTCCTATTACAAGTCCCGCCCATACAAGACTTGTAATACTTAGATTCATACATAATCCCATGTAAACAGAACTGTGACGGGTTTTGTTAACATAGCAATTATCATATCAATCCTCATATACAATTCACCCGCCGTATACAAGACTTGTACTACTTAATTCATAACATATTCCATGTAAACAAAAATTATGACAGTCTCCGTGAATACGAAATTGTAACCGTTATGAAGAAAATAATAACTTAGAGACCATTGGTTTTACTTACAATTCCTGAGAACGAATGAGACCATAGTGCAACCACAATTTCTAAGAAGTAAAACTAGACCATTGTGGAAACCTTACAATGTCTGAAGGTTGCAGCTCACAATGTCCTAAAAAGTAAAATGAGACCATTTGTTCAACTCACAAGTCTTAAAATGCTCACGTATTTATATACAACAACATCTTATATAAATAAACACGATATAACGCAAAAATGCAAGCCTATAGATTATCTAAATATATAATATATATATAATATATATATATATATATATAAATATATAAATATATAAGCCTTAAAAGCAACAAGTAATGTAAGCAATAAAGGCAAGTAGTTGTATGCACTTTGAAAATGTTTGCTGTGGATGCAATATTGCGAAAACGGTTATAGTCTAGGGAAAATATGCAAACCATAGTTTCTCTATAACCAGTGCTCGATACCAATCTTGTAACACCCCCAAAAACGTGTCGCAGCGGAAATGGGTTGTCTCCGGTTGGGCGTTACTTTTCATAATACACAGAGCGCTAGATACAAGAGCACGATACCTCTAAATTGTAGGTCATTTTGAAAAGTAATCTCGTTGATTTCCTTAAAATTGATATAACATTTGTCCCATAATTGCATCACAATGAAAAGCTTAAAACGAACAACAGAGATATTGATCAATTATATATAATAGAAATCCCATAATAAAAACTTGTCATTTTAGACTCCAATGCACATCAATACTCCAAAGCATCTAATTCACCTGAGAAAAACATGCAAAAAAAACGGCCCACCATAAAAGTTGGTGATTCATAGGTTAGTTAAAGTGATAATGTAAATTCCAATGCATATATTTCCCACTGTGTCATCACATACCATGTAAAACATTTAGTGACTACTGTCACCCTACCGTATCAAAAAATGATTGTAGATGACCATTTCAACCCTTTTAATATCCCTGAAAAGTTATATGCCAAAAGTGTTGACATCACATTTTTGTAAGTAATGCCTGACTAATGTTCTCATTACCTTAAATATCACAAAATGGTATAAATATATGTTTCAAATCCAAGGATATGTAAAGTAAGCCTTACCCATTGTATCCAATACAATAGTCATCATTTTGGGTTTATGATACACACCTAAGTTCACTGAAAACTGCGATGTAGACATGTTTTGTATGTCACGTTAATTCAAGGCTACATTAGAATGTACCCATCGTACTGTGTTCCCAGTCCAAGAGAACACCTGGGCAGTAATAAAAGAATATGTTCCCATCGTGGGTGTTCCCTCCAAGAACACCCGGGCATTAATGAAAATAATATGTACCCATCATAGGTGTCCCCTCCAAGGACACCCGGGCATTTCTGAAAATAATATGTGTATGTGATTGTTGGCCCCGTAGGCGCCAATCCAATCGTAATCCGACATGGTATAACATTCGTTCCCAGTGATAGCTAGTCACCCGAACGGGGATTGTCAATCCCAAATAGATCTATCTTATAACATTCGGCGCTACCCTCCGAGTAATTAACATTCCATGCAAACTTGAAGCTAATCCATAATCATAAAATTATAGTAAAGAGTTGTTTGCGTTCAATATTAAACCAAGTTATTGTACCTCCCCCTTTCTCCTCAGCGAGTAATATATGAGTATAGTAAAAATCCAAACAGGTAATCAACCATGTAAATGCATTTGTAAACCTCATGTCTCACCCCAAAAAATCTATGTAAAACAGAAAACGAGGGGCCTTTTTTATATAAACTCACTTCGATGATGTAGAGCGATTGACAGATAGGCATCTAGTATGCACAACACAAACGGAAGACGAAGCGGCTCGATCAAGAAGTTGCAACTAATCTTAACGGCTAAGACCCACTAGCCTAGGGTAATGTATCTGGGTTTTCCGATATATGGTTACATCAACGCGACGCATTGATAACGGATTTAGATCTCAAGTTGTAATGGTTTGGTGGTTGGTTAAATAAAGTAAATCGAAATGTAAACGAAAAGTATGTAATATATTCTGTATATATATTACATATGAAAAAATGAACCAATTATAATGAATTTCGTAATACCGTGAAATTATATTCGAAGATAACAATCACAAAAGAATTTTATGTGCAGTATAATAATACTTTACAGGTATAATATAAAGGAACGCGAGAAAATAATTGAAACAAAATATTTCGACACCAATTTAATTAATAAAAAGTCCTTGCATAAAAGTAGACACACGTCTTAAAGTTATGAATTAAACAACCGATGTTGTTATGATTTTAACCATCTCGAAAGGCGAAATTTATAAAATAAAAATTTATAAATTAATCTTTCCGTCATATTGACGGATCGTAAGCTAAAATAATCGTTGTCTCATATTGTAAAGTAAAAATTCTTATGCCGTTGTATCGAGTTATTGTACTGTTATAGATTTAAATATATCTTTAAACATATAACTAGTCCGGTTTTACCTGGTTTCTCTAGAATAATATAGGTTTAGTAAACATTACTAAAAAATAAAATTTTATATAAATTTCGCCATGACATTCTGTTTATATATCGTTTCCCATTTATGAAATATAATGTTCTTCCCTTAATAACAAAATCAATATTTCAACATCCGCGTGTTTTAAATATCTTATATATATTATATAATAAATATAATACAATTTATATATATACACTAAAACAAAGTAATAAATGTTACATTTATTTAACAATTTTAAACCACCAATATATCCGGTTTTATATTAATAAATTTTACGCTAATTTATTAGTTGATGTTGATATAATCCAAACGCACCCCTCGTTTTTTCGCTAACCCAGAACGCCCCCCTTATCGGTGTTTTCCGCCGAACCAAACACACCCTGTGTATTTCTGCTAAACCAACCAAACGGACCCCTTTGTTGTCTTATATAAACCCAAACGCACCCCTTGTGTTTTTAATCAACAGCCAAACTCACCCTAATCTGTGTTTTATGAACCGCCAAAGAACGCAAGGACACCCTAATCTGTTTATGACAAACCAAACCCCCTTTTATGTGGTGTTCGACACAACCAAATACGACCCTAATCTGGTAAACCCAGATCCAAACGCCCCCTTTGTGCAAATAAAGACCAAACGCACTCCTTATGGTTGTTTTAAAAATAGCGAAAGCAAACCACCCTTATCGGCTTAAAAAAACCAGCGGCCAAACGCCCCTTTATTTGGCTGATTATATGCAAAACAATCACCTTTCGGGCTGTTTATAATACGTAGAACCAAACGCACCCCATGTGCCATTTTATAAAACCAAACCCGCACCCTTGGTTGCAAATTTTAAAACCACCTACCACCATTGGTGACTGAGACGAACAAACCACTCTTGCGTGAATAAAACAAAACACAGCCACCCTACAGCTGGTGCAGAACCACAAAACCAATACACCCTAGTGGCTGAGAAAGACCAACCGAACGCACCCTAGTCTTCTATAACAAAACTAAACGCCCCTGCTGCTAAACCCGCAACCAAACGCACCCTAACTAGTGACAGAAAAACCAAAACGCACCCCCTTTGGGTGGTTGGCAGCCAAAAAAAACGCTCCCTCAACTGGTACTATGAAACCACATACGCACACCTGTGCGGTTTTTAAACAAAGACCCAAACCCAACCCTATTCGGGTAGAACCAAACCGGGACCGACCCTTTTTGTGCATAACCAAACCCGAACGCATCTACTAGTGGGGTGGGGCCGTTAGGTGGTGGTGACCGATTGCAGCATGACACGCGTGTGGTGGGGAATCGAGTAGATCGGTGGCGAGAAACAATGTTTGTACTCGGTCGAAAAACCTCACCGAAAAAAATTTCCGCGGCGGTGGTGGGTGGCCGCGCGGTTGCTCGAATAGGGGGGGGAGGGGGGGGAGTCCGGGCTGGCCGGAATAATAAGAGATGGGAAAGAGATAGTGTTTCATGTGTGTGTGTTTTTATATTTTTTTGTAATGAAATAAAATGTATATAAGTTTTTTATATATACATTAAAATGTGACAAGTCACAATAGATGTGGGTCAATTTTGTAAGTTTTTATTATAGTTTTGATAACTATATCGGTTCGGGACTCGTTTGAGTGACTTAACGGATGTTTCAAAATACGAAACTTGCGCCATTTTGCCGTTTCAATCATTTTTCCTGATAAAAATAAGTATTAACTCGAATAAGTATTTCATAAATATTTTTTTATAACATTTAAAAAAATAATTGTTCTTCAATGGACACCCGGTAATGTCTTTGTCCGAAGTAAAAAAAAAAAAAAAAACAAAAATAATTTTTAAACCTGAAATTTGCTTATCAAAAAAACGTTTTTGAATAAAATGACAACTAATTATTAAATATTTTTATTAATAAAAAGCGTAATAAACTATAAATTTAAATTTTATTTCTGTTTCTAAATCTGCGAGGAGGCATTTCAGTCACCTTCTGACTGTTTTCGGTCCTCCTTCGAATCAAACTAAAAAGTTGTCAGGAATGTCGTTTTACATCAAATTGTTTTAGAGTCCGAATCGTGAAAATGTGATTTAGTGGCTCGTTTTTGATAAATCAACTTAGGAATAACATATATCACATTTAAAAAAGGTTCAGAAAAATACTGTTAAACGGAATCGCTTTTATGTGACAAAAAAAACAAAAGGTCAAAAAGTCAAATCGGACCTGAAAAATCAAAGGTTAAAATAGTCCTTTAAAATTCCAAAAATTACCGGATGTTACATTGTTGTATGTTGAGCAACAATAATTAACAACTTTAGGTTTAGCTGCTTTTGATTTCAATTAAGATAGTTTTGAGCAAACTAATTTCATCAATATTGTTTGTATGAGCACTTCAGTAGTAATTTCCATCATTCTTGGTAAGCAGTAACTCCTCAACCAGCAGTAGTAACTAAATTATAGGAGTGGGCAACACTAACTCTTTCAATACCAAGTAGCACTATCTACAACACCAGAACTAACCTCTCTTTTCACAACCTTTGCACTCTAGCCTTCTTTTCTCTCACCAACTGCCATATCCACAATCACCTCATCACCATGAAGATCATCTGTATCAAACATTTTGATCATCTGTCATCCCCTAGGTTTCATCAGCTAAAGAAACTTTAGCATCCTTGTCAATGTCTTCCAAACTCCTCCCCTGTTTGGATGCATCTTCCTGAGCCCTTCCCACCAAGCTATCATTATCCTCAGAGGATTCAACCCTTCTAGATTCCCACCAACTTTCCTTAAACTTTTTAACCCTGAAGTTCTTGTTATCTTTTCCTTTCCAACTTTTGGACCCTCTACTTTAAACCCAGCAATCTCCCTTTGCTAGAGCATACCCTTTGCCTTCTTCCAAATCAAGAAACCTAATTATATAAGTTGGTTACACAAAATCATCAATTCTGTTAGTTGCATTTTATCCTCACCACTGAGAAGTGGATCATTAGAAGGTATAGGAACACTATCATCATGGTGCGTTTCATCTTGAGGAACTTTAGTTTCCTTCCTCCAGTTTTCCTCCTAACTGTTTCTTTTCTGAGGTCTAGAGGATGATGGTTGAGTAGTAACGGGTGTCTGTTGAGAATCAGTAGGAATGCCACATCTACACCCTCTTTTTAATTAGCTTGAACCATCATTGTTGCAAACAGAGGTGTTACTCTCCCAGAAAAGTCCTTTCCTTCTCTCTTCATATTGTCCAAGAATTTCTATTTGTAGTATAGGGGTTAACAAAAATCGAATTTTAGTGATGTGACATATCCCCAAGCAGCTGCTTGATAAAACCCTGAACGTAAAATCATGGATACATAACAATTTTACCCCACCCTCATGTGCTATACCATAGCATCAAAAATATACTTGGACAAATTAAATTTTTGGTTTGTGGCCAAACATATGATTGCAGAGGCCATAGATTCCATGCAGTGGTCTTGGCACTTAGGCATTGCGTAATGGTATGAATTAAGAACTTCCATTGTGGAGAAAAGAAAGCTTTATAAAATGTAAGCCTTTGAGAAGGTTTTTCATACCCCATCCTTGCCAGCTCTTCAAAGATAGTAGCAGTTGGCAAACAATCAGTACCACCTGCATCTTCTAAGTCAGACACTTCCTAAGCTTGTCTCTGTATGATCACCTTCTTTTTATCAATTAGGCTTGCAACTACGTCATACATTAACCGTTTTTGGCATTGCCTGTTGCCCAGAAACTGTCAATGGCAAGATGTTATATAGTAGGATGACAATAACGCATAATGGATTTGATTGCATTTAAGGAAAATCATAATTTCCTAAATCCCATTTACTTTCCGCAGGTTTTTTTTTTCCAGAAACGCGATCCATGAAATGGGTTTTTAGCAAATTGTAGGGTCGACATTTGATGGGTATTTTGAGATTACAATGACATTGTAGTTAAAGGGGTTACGTTTAGAGATTGTGTTGAATGATTGAAAACGAATAAAGAATCGAATAAAACCCGGAATCGAAGTATTTATATAATCACCCTCAGCAGCATTAACTTGAACTGGCAGCACTAAATGATGCCTAACAGTAGTAAGTAACTCGGTAGCAGTAACTCAACAACATCAATGTAAGCTTAACAGCATTAATGTATACCAGCAGTAGAAACTTTATGCTTAGCAGCATTAAGTTATATTACTAGTATTAACAGCATTAAGTTTGAGTTATCAGCATTAACTTCAATTTCTTTCCAAAAAGGACTTCTATCAATGAATTCTTCTCACAAGCTCTTTTTTAATTTTTTTTAAACTCACTGAATCTCTCATTTCTTTTGGCTCACCAAATCACTCTTTCTGTTTTTATGCACACATCTCATCTTTTCTCAATCTTTAGCTCACAATTTCTCTCATTTCTTTTCCCCCACCATTTCACCACAGATTTGTACAATTTGCCATAATTCCAATAGTTTTAAAACTAGTCCTCCCCACTTCCAAAGTGTGTAAACCTCTTGAAAAAGGGGATCATTAGACTATTTAGATTTCGTCTCCCATAATTAGTTTGAGCATCTACACCCCCAATATTGTATCATTGGCATCTTCTAGGACCCTACCCTGAACAATTCGCTAAGGACTTGATCCAAAGTGTTGCCATGGATTGTTCTTTATTAATCTTAACCACATTCCTGTCTCTGCTCTAACTAACAAGCTTGTGGCAGCCCCATTCCATTCTGTCACCCAACTCCTATGGACAACCTCATCACCAACACCTTATTCAGGGGGACCACCAGAACTGAGGTAGCCCTTATGTCCCAACCCTCTTTTGTGACTTGCCTGACAGTTTTAAATCATGACTAACGTTTTAAGTGTTTCCTTTACCAAAAATCTACCACCATGGTCCCCTCCCCCCAAATGTAACACAACCTCTATCAAATTCCTTGAAATCTGAGAGATAAGTTATGTTCCTAATCATGTGTCTTTAGCATCCACTGTCAATAAATCCTTTATCATCCATTAGTGGCTTGCCCTGCACATAAAAAACAAGGAAATTAGTTTCCTTTGGGGACCCAAGCCATTACTAACTTGGATCTGGCTCGCGCATTAATGTAGTTGTGTATTTTAAAAGCAAATGATGCACCATTAGGTTTGGTAGGTCTCCAAACCCAACATGTTGAGGTCTTAACAGCATTTATCCTTTTTGCCCTAACAGCATTAACTGGTTCTGTATATGACCTAACAGTATTACATGCTCTGGGCCTTTCAGTATGTGTTATCCCTTAATATAATCCTTACACAACAATAAGCAAACCCAAATAAGCCCTTGATGAGCCGGAAATAAGAAAGAAAAGAAAGGAAGAAAGAAAACTTGGAATGTTAGATTAGAGAGAGAAAGTGGTGAGTTACAAGTGAGACAAATGCAACCAACACCCTCTCCATGTGTGGAGAGGGTTTCTTTTATACCCCTAGCTAACATGTAGGCGTATGGGGCTTTTCTACTGGGCCGGCGTGGCATATAAATCTTGGGCTTTGAGCCCAAAACATGGACAATATTAGATTACAATCCAAGCCCGTTGAACCCGACTAGCCTATTACTTAACAAGACTAATTTTGACTTTATAAGACCGATAACATTCTTGTTTGACTTAATATAATTAAGGCTAACAATCTCCCCCAATGTTGAGGTCTACTTTTCTGTCAATCGCCGCCGTACCACCGATAACATTCATGTAAAGAGTTTGCTTTGGGATTTATATCATGCTCGCCTAAGTTTGAAAGAAATGACTTTGGACGTTTAATCTTCCATGTTTTGGTCTTGTCCTTGTATGTAATGGCATTTAATTCATTCATAGCTTGTGACTTAATCTTGACCTTTATCTTTTTGACTTTGATTCTTGAGATCGTTATCTTGCATCATCTCCTTGACTTGGAAACAACTTGAATTAATGACCTTCCTTTATCATCTTGTGGCCTTGACTAACATGCTCATACTTGTATATACTTGTTTGACATATATTATCATAGTCTAAACAACTTCCAAATACGATTCTTTAATTGACTTTGAGGCTCTTTGATGATGGGGAAGTTTAGAATCAACTATTTTTATGTTGAACGATTGACTTTGAAAGCTTGAGTATGAGCATGTGGTTTATGAATCCGACTTCACTGGAATGAGGCTGCAACACCGTCGTCTAATCCTGAAATAAAACAGTTGGCAATAAAAGATGAATTTGGCTTTGTCATTCATCTTGAGTTCGGTTGCATTACCTCCGTATCCCGTTATATAGTATAATATCTATACATGTGATCAGGTAGATTCAAAGAATCTCCTTGACAGGGTTTCCAAATCAAAGCGTAGGTTCTTCTAACACGGATGTATTAGATTTACCATGCTTGCTAGTTCTCATTACCGGAACGTCTCAAAGCAGACAACACGGTAGGAGTGAATCAGATAGTTACTATCTTTCTGATTTAGTCGTCAATTCATTTGCTGGACCAAAATTGATATCCAGTTATCACAAGCTCGATTCAATATAAGAGTCTGCAAGTCACTACCAAGAGCTTGTTTGATGACAGATATGGCTCAAGCAGGATTTCCTCATCACTGTGAATATTAAGTATCCCTCAGATGTTCTGGCAGATCTCAAGATAATGCGTATACTCTTGTTACAACATGTGAACTTTATGGTGTTCAACAAGTGTATTTTGACATTGTGTCCTAATGAGATTTATAATTTGATCTCTTCTTGGATCCCTAGACTCGATTTGTCACTTTTGGTTTAGTACTCCGGAGGCTGGAGCAGACAGCCACCGAATTCAATATCAACAATCTCGGAGTGAATATGTCACTATATAACGTGTGTATCTCCGTGAAAAATAGTACAAGTTTCTTTATAGAAGAAACCCAATGGTTGGGAAGGTTGTGCATTGCATCACTAGGATCCCATGATGTCGTCTACTTCAATATCAACAATCATCATTTGTTGATTTTGATAGAATGTATAGTGACCCCCGGTTTCCTTTCAGCCTAAGTGTTTAGGAGTTGGCTTGTTTTCACCCTTTATCCATACATTTCTTTTTAATCTTCAGCCCCTCAAATGCTACCAAACGTCATTATACTAATCACCTTGTTGTGATTGTTCCAGTGTTGAGCTCAATCTAGACGGCATCTTCCCTTATTACACATTTCTTCCTCCATTCATACCTAAGGAACTGCTATTTCTAACTATGGAGTGGTCCTTGGGTAGAATCCCTCCGGTTTTCTGGTTGGATCGTAATGACTTATTCCTAACCTAACCACCTTATGACTTCAAGAATCGTCGTGAAATTAATAGGTTTGTTGGGTAAGAGATCGAACCATAAAACCAATTTCCTGACATTGTTATTTCAAATACTTTATCCCACCCCCTACACATGTACTCCGAGATCAAAATCTGTTTAGCCAACATGAAGAAAAGATTGCACTTCAGATTCTAAAGATCACATTCGTCTATAACATATTTTAAATCCCATTTTCTTCCCTTATTATAAATAATAAAACACTTTAGTATTTAAAATACCAATTTGATTAAAATTAGACATAAAAATTCCATGGGGGAAAAATTTTACCACGATTTGCAATGAATTCATTTTTCAGATTGCCTCCCCTTCAACAGTATATGTTGGGATAACCAATATTTAATTTAAAACTTGACAAATTGGAATGAAAAATTGATATGACACCAAACAAAATGATAAAGACGTAGTGAGATGCCATAGAGAACCATTATATTTAATAATTGACATTATAAGGATTTCCACATTATAATTTCACAAAATGTGTTTGGATACAATAAAATGACATTATGATATTTAAATTCCACACATTAAAAAAGGCTTTGTTTTTAAAAAGCCCCTAGAAATTGATTCACATAAAATGACATTCTACGTACTATAATTCTTTTAAAACTTATTCGAGGAAGGGAGTATTGAACACACAATTTTAACAAATACCACTTTTTTATGGAAAAATACCACAAATTAATTGTAGACAATTTTGACATTGAAAGTTTCTATTTGAAAAATTTGTGTTCAACGATTTTAAAAACACACGATAGAAAGACTTTCTCTTCTATTTTTAAGAGTAAGCGCACTATGAAGCGTACACTTCCCTATTACAATCGGAAGAACTGAGTTATCACTAAAAAATGTACATAAGGTCAATTGAGAAAAATTTAGAAATGACATGTTTTTGAAAGCATTTGAAACTCCTGTTCGAACTTCATTTACACGCCCGTGTCGATGTTAATCAACATTTCTAGGTACGTAAATGTTATCGATTCCAAGAGACATGTCGAGAAGATTCTTTTTGGTATTTTTGAAATTTTTTTGATTTTATATTTTGTTTTTCTAGGTTTTATATTTTTGTATTTTCTTTTTCAAAATTTTTATAAATAAAAAATAAAGAGAGAATAAAAATATTTACAAATTGATGTTTGATGGATCAAGCAGATTCAATTGCCAGAACCTCCAGTTCATCTGGAGTCAAACATCTCATACCGAGTCGTCTGACAAGATACTTAAACCTATCTTCCGATAAAGCGATAGAAAACAAGTCAGCTAACAGTAATCAGTTACGACAAAGAATACATTCCAACAATACCCTTTTCCAACCTTTTCCTTTATGAAGTGATATTTGACATCGATGTGCTTGGTACGGGAATGTTGGACTAGATTGCACGAGATGGCTATGGCTGCCTTTGAGTCACAATACATAGGTATTTTATCAAAGTGAAGCATAATTCTGTGAACTGAGTTCTCCTCAACCATTAGAACTTGTGTGCAGCATCCAGATAAAGACACATACTCAGCTCTGCTAAGACATTGAGTAGTATCCCCTGCTTTTTAGATGACCAGCTGACTAACCTTATCACTACCAAGACATTGTATGCCACCAAAGTCAGCTCTTACGTGAAACGAGACACAACCAAACTGATCCAACCTGAAAAAAGCGGTTAGTTCGAAACCACCGGTGTCCTTCGGATACCGAGATAAACCCATGTTAATGGAGACTTTAAGGGTACCGAAAGTGATCCGCTTAACCTGCGGTGAGATGTTTCTTCTCAGTCGGTTCGTCGCTTGATAGCGAGCAACAACAACAAAATGATGCATGTACAATATCTGTCTACTTGCTGTTAGGTACTGGAGTGCTCCGACCATACTACGTATATTCCGTTTGGTCGACCAGAGTACCATTCAATTCAGCATCAAGTGTTTTGTACCAATTGATGTACCAATGCTATCACATGAGGTCATACCAAGCCTTTTAAGTATCTTTTGACATATTTAGCTTGGGTTAAAAATGATACCACGAAGGGATTGGTGGATCTGAATTCCAAAAAAGAATTTCAGCTCCCCCATCATAGACATATCAAACTTGCATGATAGGCAATAGTTTTTCAAAACATTTTAAATTTTTGGGTCTTCAGTAGAAACCAAAAATAATAGTCTCAACGTAATTTGCACAACAATATGTCTTCCCCATGTTAAGTTTATGAACAGATGTTTGACTCGATGGAACCTTTTGAAATCCTTTGAGATACCAAGGAAATTTGAGATGTCAACCATAAACCACGCTCTAATTTGGTGCTTGTTTAGACCAATATAATGCTTTCTTTGAGATGAAAACTTTGTCAGGATACTATGGGTCAACAAATCCAATCAGTTTGGTTTACGAACACTTCTTCCTTTAGCGGTACCGCGTAAAGGAAAATCTGTTTTGACGTCCAATCTGGTATAAATGTAATGATTTAGTTGCAGCATACACAATGAATAACCAGATAGCTTCCAACCGAGCAACGGGTGCAAATGACTCTTCAAAATCAATTCCTTCCTTTTGTGCAATATACCCTTAGCACAAGACGATAATTGTTGCGAAACATTTTCCCTCATCATGTTTGTCTTTCCAGAGTCCACTTTCAGTTAATGACATTTTAGCAAAGTGGTCTGTCGACTAATTCCGATACATCTAATCGATTACAACAGATGAAGTTCTTCCTGCATCGATTCAAATCCTTGCAGATCTACCATGGCTTCTTTGATGTCTTTGGTTCGGTTTGGGACTCACAGGTGATGCGAACATATACATCTCGCCATCTAAATTCTAGCTGACGACTTGTTCTAACTGATTGAGAAGGATTTCCAATGACGTGTTCAATGTGGGTATCTTTTTGACTAATTATGACAGAATGATGGTGTTGATAGAAAGTGTATGCATATTTATGAATCAAACAAGTGACGGATAATGCTCCCCTCGTTCCTTGTACCGGTGTACTAAAGATGTTGATAAATTCATCGTCGTTAAATTATGCATTTTCTGTATTTGTTTCTGCTTGAATGATGTATTTTTGTATTTTCTTTTTCAAAATTTTTTTATAAATAAAAAATAAAGAGATAATAAAAATATTTACAAATCGAAGTTTTTGTTAGCAGTGACAGTTGTAGCTAGAGTTGAAGTGGATGAAGTTGAATCAGGTTGTTGAGGTTTATTTGATGCATCAGGAGTAGTGACAACGGAAGACTTTAAAACAACTTGATTTTCTCCATTGAAATATTCGTCGAACAAAGGACCAAATAGCAAATCCAGCTCATTTGACGTTGTTTCTGTCTCAGCAGCTTGAGAAACATTTTCTTGACCTTGGAGAGCGGGACTTAAACTTTCTTAATCAAGTACCGTTGTCGAACATTGTGGACCGGGGTCAGAACTAACGTGATCTGACACCATTTGAGGTAATTTGTCAAAGTTAACATGAATTGTTTCAACTATCATTCTTGTTCTCTTGTTAAATACCCTGTAAGCCTTTGACTGAGTAGAATACCCAACAAAAATACATGCATCACCTTTTTCCTTCATTTTATCAAGATTTTCATCCTCTCTGTCGATGTAGCAAAGAGAGCCAAAGATGTGAAAGAACTTAACTTACGGTTTTCGGGCATTGATGATATGGCAAGGTGTTTTCTCATGTCGAGGAATTACAAGTGAACGGTTTTGAGTAAAACATGCTGTTGTAATTGCTTCAGCCCAGAAGAACAAGGGAACTTTAGCGACACTTAGCATTGTTCGAGCAGCCTCAACAAGAGTACGGTTCCGTCCTTCGACAACGCTGTTTTGTTCAGGTGTTCGAGCTGTTGACGTTTCGTGTCTTATTCCCTCTTTTGCAAAGTATGCATGAAGAGTTTTATTGAGAAATTCCATGCCTTTGTCAGTTCGAACTGTTGTAACTTGAGCATGAAGTCCTCTTCGGACAAGTGTGAGGAAATCAATGAGAACTCCAGGTGTTTCGTCTTTGGACCTTAAGAAGTGAGTCCATGTATATCGGGAGTAGTCATCAAAAATTATGAGAACATATTTCTTTCCATTAATACTTTCTACCCGCATTGGATCACATAAGTCCATGTGTAGAACCTGTAACCATCTTTTTGAGCTCGGGGTAGTCTTAGTGTGAAAAGACTTTCTTTTTGCTTTCCCCAACTCACAAGAAGAACACAGATGATCTTTGACGAATTTTAATTTTGGAAGCCCATTCACAATATTATTCTTCGAAAGCAAGTTAATGGTGTCGAAGTTTAAATGAGAGAGATGATGATGCCATAACCATGCTTAAGACGATTATACTTTAGCCATTAAGCAAATTGGATT
>BQNB010092042.1:0-26716 GCA_026074375.1 Tanacetum coccineum | reverse complement strand
GACCACTGTGCGACCCACAATGTCTTAAAAAAATAAGGCCATTGTGCAACTCACAACGCCTAAATAAAATAAAATGAGGCCATTGTGCATCTCACAATGCCTTAAGAGGTGTTCTGGTATTCATATAAATAACCGTATGATATACTCAGAGTACGCAAGCATATATATATATATATCATATATATGTATGACATGTAAGCACTTAATGCAGTACGTAATATAAGCACATAAGCAAGTAGCGTGTATGCACTTTGAAAATGTTTGATGTGATGCAATGTTTGTGAAAACGGTTATAGTCTAGGGTAAAATATGCAACCTAGTTCTCTATAACCAGTGCTCTGATACCAATCTGTAACACCCCCAAAAATGCGTGTCGCAACGGAAGTATGTCCGGGGGAGTTACTTCATAATACACAGCGCTAGATACAAGAGAACGACCTCTAAATGTGTCGTTTGAAAAATAATCTCGTTGATTTCCTTGAAATTGATATAATGTTTGTCCCATAATTGCATCACCATGAAAAACTTGAATGTATAGACTCCAATGCACTTTAAGTAAGCCAAGTATCTATATCACCTGAGAAAAACATGCTTAAAACGGTCAACATAAAGTTGGTGAGTTCATAGGTTAGTTTAAATATGAATGTAAGTTTCAAATGAATGTATTTGTCCACTGTGTCATCACAGTACCATGTAAAAATCCCAAAGATTTATAAAGAATGCATGACCAATTTAATGTCACCAAAAGTACCAATCTTATCCCAAAGATTTATAAAGAATGCATGACCAATTTAATGTCACCAAAATGTTTCAAGTATGTATTGTCACTTTATTCAAGGCACAGTAAATATCCATGTGAGTATAAAACAATGATTACAATTACTCTAAGTTCATGAAACCGATGCACTAATATAACAGTAAGAGTTCATATGTAAGTATTGTGGGCCCTGTAGGCCCAACCAATCGTAATCCGACATGTTATAACGTTCGTTTGCCCAGTGATAGCTAATCACCCGAACGGGGATTCACCCGAATAGATCTATTTCATAACATTCGCGCTCACCCTCCAAGTGATTTACAGTTCATGAAGCTGTGACGTAGACTTATATATATACCCATCACAGGTGTCCCCTCCAAGAACACCCGGGCCTTTATTTAAAGAATATGTACTCCCGTTACCGGTGTCCCCTCCAAGAACACCCGGGCAGTACTGTATTGTTATCAGTTCAATCCGCTTAAGCTAATCCGTAATCATTTCAAAAGTAAAGTACATATATTTGTGACCAAAAATGAAGTCAAGTAATATATCCCATAGCGAGCTATGTAAATGAGTATGTAAACCAATTTGTAAACAATCATGTAAATGCATTTGTAAACAAGCATGTTCTCACCCCAAAAATATATATAAAACATGTAAAATGTGGGGCTATAAACTCACCTCGATGATGTAGAACGGTTGACAGATAGGCATCTAACATGCACAACACAAACGGAAGACGAAACGGCTCGATCAAGAAGTTGCAACTAATCTTAACGGCTAAGTCCCACTAGCCTAGGATAACGTGTTTGGGTTTCCCGATGAGTGGTTACGTCAACGCGTCACGTTGATAAAAGGATTTAGATTTAAAGTTGTAATAGTTTGGTGGTTGGTTAAATAAACTAAATCAAAAGTAACGCAATGTATGTAATATTATCCAGTACGATATATAGTACATGTGAAAATTATGTCAAGTGTATCCTTCTTTTCTGTGATTATATACAAAAGAAAACCAATCAAATACAATATCGATGGTATATACTACTTTGTAGGTATGAAATAAGGAACGTCAAGTGTGAGTGTAAATAAATGAGCAAAACATTCGACACGTTTTTCAGAACATCCCAATTAAATTAATAAAACGTTCTTGCCAAAAAGTAGACAAAGTCTCTTAAAGTTACAGTTAAATAAACGATGTTTTGTAAGCTTTTACAACAATTATGATGTTATCTTCTAACTGAAAATTTATAAAATATAAAATACTATTTTATAAATTTATATTTCGTTTCCTCGACGGGTTGTGTCTAATGTTATCTCATGTAAAAGTATAGTATTTATTTCGTTTATCCAGTTTATTGTATAAACCAAAATTATTATATCTTTTAAAATATAACTTAGTCCATTTTATCGGTTTCTAAAATAATAGAGGCTTTAGTAAAACATTACTAAGTATAAAAACTTATATAACTTTCGTCATGACTTTCCCATTTATATAACGTTTTCCATTTTCGCAAAACTCAACGTTTTCCCTTAATCAATATATGTTGCAATTATTCGCGTTTCAATGTTTCAAATGCCCGCGTGTTCTAGATATAATATATATGTTATTATATATAAACTAAACAAAATAATAAATATTATATTTATTTAACCATTTTAAACCACCAATATATATATCCGGTTTATAATTTATAATCTCGTAATAAATTTGTATTAATAGATTATCATCATTTTGTTTAATCAAACGCACCCTTTTCGATTTTATAACCAAACGCACCCCGCTGCGGTGCGAATCCAAACGGACCCTAGCTGTCCTAACAACCAAACGCACCCATCTTGTTGTTTTTCAAACCAACCGAACACCCCTAGCTGTTTACAATAGCCAAACGCACCCTATCTCGTTTATAACAAAACCAAACACATCTCTTGTGGATTTTCTAATACAAACGCAACCCTGGTCGGTAGACAAACACATCACAAACCGCACCAGGGTCGGCTAGTTTTTGTACGAAACCAAAACGCACCCTGCGTGGTGCTGTTAAGCCAAACGCACCCTCTTGTTGGTGATACAAAACCAAACGCAGCCTAATCTATGAAAAACAAAACCAACGCGCCCTACGTCGGGGCTGACCCAAACCCGACGCGCCTTTGCGGCGGCTGACCAGTGAAACAAACACCCTTGTGGTGTTTCTTGATAACCAAAACCAAATGCACCCTTGGCTGGGAAAGACCGAACGCACCCTTGCGGGTCTAACCCGCAACCTAACGCACCCCTTGGTGCTATTTCTATCAAACCGAACGCACCCTAATGGGCTTGAGAACAAAACCAGACACACCCCTTTGGTGGTGAAAACCCAACGCACCCCTCCTTGGTGTTAAACCACCAGGACCAACGCCCCTTGTGGCGGTTTCTGTCAACCCACAACGCACCCTTGCGGGTCTTTTCGTTCACCAAAACACACCCTTTTTGGGTTTGTGAGAGAGTAACAAAACCAGCGCACCTTTATGGTGGGGGAGGGTGGTGCGTCGCCGTTAAAAAAAATAAAAGGAGGAGGTAGGGGGTGACGAGGGTGGTGTGATGGGGTGTGGGTGGCGGTGGAGATATATGGCAGTGGTGGTGTTGATGTCGCGATGGTGGTGGCGTCTAGAGACGATGGAGATGGCGCGTGGGGCGCGTGGTTCAGCGGATCGGGTAGATCGAGCGGAGAGAAGCAATTTTGGACTTGGCCGGAAAAAGTGGCCGGAGATGGCGGCAGTTGGGTGGTGGCCGGAGATGGTCGCCGGAAAACTTTTCCGGCGGTGGCAGCCGGAAAACGAGAGAGGGAGAGAGAGGTGTATACATATGTGTGTGTTTATATCTATAAAATGTATTATAAAATTTATATATATATATATATAAGTTATAATTAAAAGTGGCAAGTGTATGTTAGTTTAGGGTAAATTGTGTAAATATTTCCACAGGGACCAAATGTGTAACTTGTGAGTATTATTTTATAAAATAATGGTTCGGGACTCGTTTGAGCGACTTAACGGATGATTCATAACACGAAATTTGCGCCATTGTTTTCCAAATCATTTTTCCCATAAAAACGAGTATTTACTTGATAGTATTTCATAAATATTTTTATAACATTTATAAAAATATTCGTTATTTATTTGGAAACCCGGTTATGTCTTGTCCGAAAGTAAAAATAAAAATAAATTTCTAACCCGTATATTCGCGTTATCAACAAAACGTTTCGAATTAAAATGATGACTAATTTATTAATATTTTTTATATAATAAAAAGTGTAAAATTTTAATTATAATTTTAATTATTTTTTCTCGTTTCTAAAATCTTGCTGAGGGGCATTTCAGTCCTTTCTGACTGTTTCGGGTCTTGGTTCAAAACTCGATAAAAGTTGTCAGGAATGCGTTTTAATCAAATTGCTTTCGAGTCCGAATAATGAAAACATGTTTAGCTGATCGTTTTGATAAATCAGTTAGGAAGTAACATATATTCTTTTCGTTGCACGCCGCGCGCACTCAATAAATTCGCTAAAAACTAAATTCGTAATGAGAGATAAATAATAATAAATATGATTTATTATTTAAATAATTTTTAGGAATTTACCGGCTACGCGGTAATCGCTTTTATGTGAACGTACGAAGGGCTAAAGTCTAAAAAAAAATCAAAGGTTCAGACCCAAAAGTCAAAGGGTTAAATAGTCATTTAAAAATCAAAAATTCTTAGTTGTTACATTTTCGTCTAGTTTATTGATAGATTTAGCTTGTTTTGAGGTTTTAAAATAGAATTTAGTCCAATTCATAGTTTAATTGCTCCTAAGCTTAGCTTATTATTTTAGTGCTTATTTTTCTAAAATTTTTTGCTTATTTTTGTCTCTTAATAATCATTAGTTCTCAAATCTGTTTTAATATTTGACGTTAATATTGTCTGTTTTAGCTTAAAATACGATTTACATGTTTTAAAGGGGTGTTTGGGTTAAGGAACTTTAACATGGTAAATTAGGTGTAATCTGTTTTTGGTTATCATATTAGATTGCAAAATCTCTTATTAAGTTTGAAAACAAGTTTTCATAAGCTTAGAATAGAAATTGTTAAGTTTTGTAGTATGTTTCATCAAAAGCTCAAGTCTGCTAAGTGTTCTTTAAACTGCTTATTTGTTGAACTTCTTTAAAAGTGTACTTAAGATGTGGTTTTTGTAATCAAAATAAGTTTCTAGTGCATCAATATGCATCTGTTTTAAGTTTTTAGTCTTTGGTAAATCCCTAGCTTAACTGTGGTTAATTTTTGTTTAATTTAGCTTATTGTAGTCTGTTTTTAATCTGTTTCTAGTTTTTAGTGTGTCAAATTAGTTTTTGAGTCTTAAATCTTAGGCTGCAATTGTCAATTCAACTCTAAAAGTCCAAAAGCAGGTATGTCAAACTGTCATTTTCATTTTAACTTTTCTAGCTTATTTCCTAAACTTATTTGCTTAAATCCAGCTTATTAGAGTTATTAGGGTCTAGGTCTCAATCTGTTTTTAGTTTTTAGTTTTCAGTTTTTAGCTTATTTCTAGTGCTTATTAGTCCTAATTCTTAGCTTAAAATAGTGGTAAAAGTCCTTAGAGTCTGCTGTCTTAATGCCTTTTGATGCTTTCAAGGTCAAAATTTGCAAAATCAAATGGCTAATGTTACGAGTTTGTTGACAAATCTTTGTAATAATTTCAAAGATTCCGCCTCTACTTCGAATTCAGGAACTCTTCCAAGTCAAACCGTAACTAACCCTCGTCAGCAAATTAATGCTATCACCACAAGGAGCGGTAAGACTTTGGAAGGACCTTCGACTCCTCTTGTTCCTACACCCGTTGTTTCTATTCCTTCAAAAGAACCCGAACAAAACCCGAAGACGTCAACGGAAAAAGTGCAAAATCCAAATTTGGAAAATACCGCACATGTCCCACCTCCGGAGGAAGAAGAATCCATTTTCATGGAAATCCCAAAACCAAAAGCAAAGAAAACCGTTAATGTTGAAATTCAAGATCTTAATTCTCCAAGACCTATTCCATCTAAACTTCCATATCCCGAGAGGATGAAAGTTAGAGAGAACGATAAACCAAGTGCTCAACATAGCCGGTTTTTGAAGATGTTCAAACAACTCCGTTTAGAGATTGGATTGAAAGATGCTCTTGTCGAAATGCCAAAGTTCAACAAATGGTTAAGCTCGTTGCTAAGGAACAAAGAGAAACTCGAGGAGATCGCCATCACAACCGTTAATGCTGAATGTTCTGCTATCATCATGAACAAAGTTCCCGAGAAGCTCGAAGATCCGGGAAAATTTCTTATCCCATGTGCTTTACAAGAGCTTGATAGGACTAGTGCTTTAGCCGATTCCGGAGCTAGCATTAACCTTTTACCTCATTCTATCTACAAGAAACTTGGGCTTGAAGCTTTGACTCCTACTCGAATGACACTCGAGCTTGCCAATCGTTCAATTACTCACCCAATGGGCATAGCCGAGGATGTTGTAGTTAGAGTTGATGGTTTCACTTTTCTTGCGGATTTTGTAGTGGTTAATTTTGAACCCGACCCAAGAGTGCCTATTATTTTAGGAAGACCTTTCCTTCGCACTGCAAAAGCTCTCATTGATTTGTACGAAGAAACTTTGACTTTAAGAGTAGGAAAAGAAGAACTTGTTTACTATGCCGATAAATCTGAGAAAAACAAAAATAAGCATTTTGTTCACGCCATCTCTGTAATCGATTTCTCAAAAGATGACCCGTTTAGTGGCAGTACCACTACTCAATCTGATGATCCTTCTCCTAGTTCTTCTCCGGTGAAGACTAGTGATAATTTTGAGAAGTTCGCCGATGAACTTGCTCCTCTTGATTCGTTACCACCGGGTAATGATGATTCGACTCTTAAGAAGGACTTGCATGAAGAGAATTTTCAAGATCACTCAAATCCTCTTTTTGAATTTGATGACAATTTCAAATCTAGCACCATAAATCCTCTTTTTGATGAAATGGAAGAAGATGTCGAGATCAAAAATTCCACATCGTTTCGAATAAGCCAGTTTTACTTCAAACACACCTTTATCCGATATGATTGAGTGTTTTGCTCCAGACGACATAATGAGGAGATCTAAGCTCTTTCTTGCTATGGAAGTTTTTCATTTGAGGAAGGTTATTTCAATTCAGAAGGAGACGTAACTTTTCTTGATAATCTGCTTAGTGATGATGCTTCCCATAATCTCGCTTCTGAAGAGATTTCCGATCATGAACCAGAACAAAATGAATCCTCAATTACATTTTCTCTAAGGAGTGATCCTCTTCACCATGAGTTCGTCGGTGAACTTTAACACTTCCTTCAGGGAATGATAGTGAATTTGAGGAATATCTTAGTCTTATGATAGTGCTTTGTGAGATTTCAAATTCCCAGTCACAAGAAAATGTTCATGCTAATCAAAGTTCAGTTATCGAGTCTCTTCCCGTATCTCCTATCCCCGTTGAGGATAGTGAGCCCGCTCAAGAAGAGATCGATATTTTCCTTGTTCCAGATGATTTAATTCCACCAGGTGTTGAGAATGATGATTCCGAAGATGAAGTTAATAAGTTACCTAACCTTGACCATCAAGATGATCCGTCAATTCCTCGTCCTCCACCGGAACCACCAGATGTTGAGAAATGTTTTGAACCCGAAGCGGGTATTTTGATAACCAAAGTGTTTAAGGGTGTTTCTAAATCTCTTGATTTTATGACCATTATTTTACCCACCCTTCCCACCCTTGTTTCCGATTTGACCTTCATTCTCTTTCTTTCTTCATTTCTCTCCTTCGGGAGTGAAGACACCGTGTTTGACCCCGGCATCGTCACGTTTCATAAGCCGGTGGCATTTTCAATGGAAATTTCTTGTTGCTCTCCCTAAGGACGAATTAATTCAGGGATCGAGTTGAGCTTGTGACTCGATGACCAAAGACAAGCCGCTTCGTGGGAGTTCACCCCATGCTTATCCATTTTCTATTGTTCTAATAATAATGTGTTGTGATGTGTTGTGGCTATCCTTTTCCGGTTTCTTGATGTTTGTTGTGATTTTTGCAGGATTGACCCAACAATTTCTGAAGACTCTCGTGTCCGGTGTTGTATCCTGTTTCACTCGAGCTTCTCATCCTTTATTTGAAATTAGTTTGGGGAGATCCGATATCCTTTCATCTTATCGATTCACGTTTATCTTTGCATACTTAATAAACGGCTTAGATTTTCGTAGAACCCGGCCTTAAACATTGAGGACAATGTTTCATTTTAGTTTGGGGAGGGAATCTATCGATTTGATGTTACCTGCTTATTGTTTTGTTCTCACGTACCCGTTTTCCCACAAAAATAGCAAAAATTTTAAAATTTTAAGATCTTATTTGTAGGAAAAAATGAAATAAAATAAAATATATTAGTAGTTGATAAAAAATAAGTGTTAAGTCACGAATGTAGGTTTTCTGTTAGTGAGAATAAGAAGTAATATTCCTAATACGGCTTGTTAATAATCAGAACATTTTTCTCCCCAACCTGTTTTCAAACATATTTAAATCAATTGATATCCAAAATATCAAGAGATTTGACATTTTTGATAAGGGAAGGAAATGTGATTAAAATATATGGCTAAAATTTAATCTTAAGGACTCAAGTGTGAGCTTCACCCTTCATGTGCTAAACATTTTTGAATATCGATACAGGTGTTGAGGGGGAGCATTTCTGAAAAGTAAAACCATCGAGGTACTAAGTTGTGATTTATATTACAAAGTACCTTGATCGATGTTTTCAAATGGTTTTAAGGCTGAGAACAATACAAAAAGACCGACCATGTTTATAATTAATTAGAGTTATAAAGTGGTTAAGATTAGGTATTCGTTCCCATGATCCAGCCAGAACCGGAGGGATCTACCCAGGGACATTCCATAGCACAGTCGATAACGGCACTGTATCTTGACAACCAGTCCATGCCAATTATGACGTCGAAACTACCCATCTCTACCGGCATTAGGTTGATGTTGAACGGGTGGTTCAGAAAGTTTAACGTACAACCCATCAATATATTATTTACTCCAATTATCCTACCGTCAGCTAACTCAACGTCATAACCATGATCTAGTGCATTGGGGACGATGTCAAGAAAAGTACTAAATGCAGTAGATACGAAACTCCTATCAGCACCAGTATCAAATAAGATGTAAGCATAGCGATTGTTTAGAAGGAACGTACCCGCAACGACGTTGTCTGTGTCTGCCCTCGCATTTCCAATCACGTACACTTTCGTTGGAGCCCTATCATTTCCACCCTGATTACGGCGGTTATTGTTTCTCAGTTTTGGGCAGTTTCTTTTAAAGTGGCCTTGAGCTCCGGACTCATAGCAAGTGATGGCATTGGTATTAGCCCCTTGGGCTCTTTGGTTGTTGTTGTTGTAAGCATTTCCAGGTCGGTTTCTACAATCCCTGGTCAGATGGCCAACCCTCTTGCAGTTATTGCACCTAGGTGGGCAAGGACCTGCTTCATGATTGTAATTACACTTGGAACATAGAGGTTTAGGCCCGGCGTATGGTTTCATGTCACTATTGCCTGCAGCGTAGGCCTGGCCTGTGTTCTTGGAAAGATCCTCATATTTTCTTTTCCTTTCTGCCTGACGTTCAGCATAGGCATTTGTCTTATCATCCATCAAATCAGTTGCAAACTCAATAGCCTCTTGCATGGTTTTTGGCTTTGACTCCTTTACACTGCCAAGTATCATATCGGGTAAGCCACCGATATACTTTTCAATCTTGTCTACCTCTTCTGGAAACATCCTAGCACACATCAATGCTAGTTGCTGAAATCGTCGATTGTAGGCCACCACATCGGTGCCCTTAACCTTAAGATTCCACATCTCAGTCTCAACTTTCTAGATTTCACCCCTCGGGCAGTATTTATCAGTCGTCATTTTCTTTAGTGCTGCCCATGTCATGGCATGAGCTGCTTTAGGAGTAGTGGTCTTAACATGGGAATTCCACTATGTAAGAGCATCGTCTTGTAGAGTGCAAGTTGCAAATTTGACATGACTAGCTGTTGTGCAATTGCTAATGCTAAACACAGACTCCATTTTCTCAAACCATCGAGTGAGTCTGACGACTCCCTCAGTACCTTTAAAGTCTAAAGGTTTGCATTTCAGGAATTCTGAGTAAGAGCATTCGCGAATAGCTTGTGTTGGCCTTGGTCCTGAACTATTGTTGTCATCGCCATTCCTAACTCTGCTTGCTTCTGCTTCAGCCATTGCAGCAACAACTCCTTGATTAATTAAGGCCTGAAGTTGCGCCTTAGTAACAATTGTGGTGTTTGAGGCTGGTGTAACTGGTGGGACTCGGGTTGACCTTGTGGTTCTCTTTGGTGCCATTTTCTTCAATCATAAGGAAAATACAAAACCCGTTAGATTTCAATACAATCATAACGTGACATAACATATGCATCATAAATAAAATAAGATCACATCACACAGTGAAACATACAACCAACACAAGATCGACATAACATAATACATCCATTCCATATATAATCTGGAAATATACATGATCTGTTTGGTACACAATGATTCCCTATCGCTAGGTTACAAAATGAAAATCAACATAGAGCCCTACTAGCCGGGAGTTACCCGTAATACTTAGTAGGCTATACAGGATAGCTAATCAGAAACAAAAGATCTATACAGGATAGCTAACCAAAACAAAAGATCTATACCGTCTGCTAGCTGGGGATAACCCATAAAACTTAACAGACTGCATAGTAGCTACAATCATAACCAAAGTCTAGGAACTGCTACCAGTGTCCTCCAATGTGTCAACGCGTGCTCCAGCCTCCAGGGCCTGGGTACGCATGATATGCTGAACAGCAAGATCATCTGCAGCCTGACGCTGCCACTCGTGGCGACGCGCCTCAGTCTCTAATACTGTAACTCGTGCCTCTAATGCCCTGCAGTGAGCTTCAGACCTAGCCAAGTCCTGACGGGTCTGAATACTCTCTTGCTCGTAAGTAAGTCTCTCTCTCCTCAATACCTCAATCTCAGCTCTCACAGCTGCACGATCCTTCTGGGCATCGTGATGTCGTGAGTAAAACTCCGAACTCTCTCTACTGCGAACGTCTACCTGGTAACTGACCCTCGCGTTGACCACCTCTAAGGCGGCCATCATCCTCCTCTCAGTATCTCGGACCCTAGTCTCCATAGTGTCTATAGAACTGCAATTGACCCTACGGGCTATAGTGGGTCCTGGCTGTCTCACAACAGCAGCAGCAGAACTCTCTCCAACCTCTACACCCAGGTCTGGGATTTGAGTAGTAGCCTCTTTCAGGCGGCGTGTCAGCCTCGGGAATTATCAGCTTGGCGGCTAGTGGATGGTAGGTAGAGGTATTAGGTAACCAATGGTGAGGTCCGATGGGTGTAGTGAATGATAGGTGGATGGTGCTGTAGCTCTTATCTGCCTCATGGCTGCTCTAGTATGTGGGGGTCGGATACGTGGAGATAAAATAAGGGATGGTGGTAGTGGAGGGTGTAGGTGCCTGCTCCAGCAACTGTCGGGCAACCTCCTCGTAAGGATCCTCAGATGGAATACTCCAAGATCGTGCCTCAGAGTGAACAGAAGTATAGGTAACTGCGGAATCAGCTGACATGACTGCCGTGACCAGAAGAAATACTTTTATGAGTTATTTTATTAAGGCTCTTATTATAATATAGGTAATATATTATAACCATGTATATCAGTTATGAATGTATCTAGTCCAACTAACTAATGCAGCAACTAGTGTGTCCCATAAAAACCCTTTTTATGAATGAAATGTTTGAAAACGGTTACAGTCCAGAAAATCTTTTTGACATGGTTCTATGTACCTTGGCTCTGATACCAATCTGTAACACCCCCAAATTGGGTTGCATCGGAATAAGGATATCCGGGGCGTGTCACTTCATAGATCAATAGCACAAGATATATAAGAACGACAAAAAGTCATTTAAAATGATACATTAGATTTGATAAAGGACTTATTACACAAAGCATATAGCTTTACTTGTTCCATGTTTAATATTACAAAGATTGACAATACATTTCCCAAAACATATTACGTCCAAATCTTTAACGTGATAACCAAAAGTTTCACCAATGTATCCCTGGCACCTCGTGCCTATTGACCCTGAAAAACATTGCGTTAAACGTCAACAAAATTGTTGGGTGAATTCATAGGTTAGTAAATTTTTTTTGCGGGACCGCAAGACTTTTCCCGTGATAATGCAACAGATGCAGACATCACAAAAATCCGATTACATTTACCTAAGCTCATGACACTGAAGCTCGACAATTTTATTAGCAATAATATAAATTGCTAATCTGCCCTATTAGATGTCTAACCCGAAACATCTCCAATTCGACATGCTATATCGTTCGTTCCCGGTGTTAGCTAATCATCGAACGGGGAGGTGTTTTCCAATTAGATCTATTTTAATAACATTCACGACATTCTGAGACCAATCCAATTGGTATAAACTATAATTGAAAGTTCTTGATAATGGGCTAATCTTGGGTTATCGCTACTTTCGGCAATACAGTAATCAATATAAAATATCCACTTGCGTCCCAATTTATAAAACAAAGCATGTTTCCACCCCAAAGTTATAAATTATTGAAATCGTAAAAAATGTGGGTCTATGAACTCACCTTAAGTGAGTGATCTGATAATATATAACAAATGTGGGAATGCTTCACGATTATTCCCGAATGCAACCTAATTCAATATAGGTCGTATAAGTACCGAGTACTTTAATTAATAACATTATATCTAATCCTATAGTAGTTACATCGTACTATCGTTCGGGCTATCATAATTTAAGAGGTCATGACATGACGTACGAGGAGCTAGGACACTTTAAATCGTAAATCCAACAGCTCGTCAATACGGACATACGAAGAGGGCCTTATTATAAAATTACATTGTAATATAGCACTTGGTAATCTAACTACCCATATAGGTCTATATAGCTCAATTAACCATCTAATTGTTTTGGAAAAATTGGGTTGATTAAGTAAAAACGTTTATAATTATCGTTTTTAGTAAATTATAAATAAACTTTTGCGGTTTTAAGCACCATAATTTAACGTTTTATTATGACCCACACTTTCGTACAAAGACGAGTGTTCCAAATTATTAGATATTTAAATTTTGAACTTTCTGTTTGTGAATAGTATTTTACTGTTCACAACAGCTAATAAACCCGTTTTTACGTTTTAATTAGCGTAAAACTCGTAAATGTCGTATTTTATTCGTTATAGTTCCGTTTTTAGCGATTCTTTCGAGTACGATCTCGTATTTAAAAGTTATATCATATATTTGATGTTTTAAAAATATAACTTTCTGTAATGAATAGTAATTTTTATAAAAATAGTTTTATAAAACCCGGTATTAACGTAAATCGTATTTTTATCGTATCTTTTTCGTTATAAATCGGTTTTTCAAGTTTCTATACATTTTGGAATCGTCATGAGGCGTATTATTTTTATAAAAGTTAAATCCCTACTATATAAGTGTCGAATTTAAAACAGCCCTGTATTATCAAGAGTTATACTTTCCTACTAAACACTTTAAAAACCCTAATTTATACATAATCATTTTTATACTTAAACAACATGTTAACATACTTATAGATCCATTATTACCATGATATAGACAACAACATGACATAACGAAAAAGTGTTATAATTTTATAAATATAGGTAAAACTCTTTTTACTATTCAATGGTCCTAAATGGTGATTTAGCTAATAAAGAACATGTATACACACATAAATAATCTTGAAATGGAAAGTATAAAGGGTTTAGATAACCTTAGAGATGAAGGATGAAGAACAAATGATTAAACCTTGTTTTGGGATATCAAACCAAGATTATAACATAGAAAAAATAAAAAATAAAAAAAAAAAAAAAAAAAAAAATATAAAAATAAACCCTTAATCTATGAAAACCGGAATCATTGCACAATATTTCTAAATCTTCGAAAACGAGAATTCAACATCGATCTTTTTAGAAACACATTAGAATAGTGTAAGAACAATATGTATTTGATCTAGAAAATCAAGTATGGATGTGTTTATGGAGATGGTTTTGAGCCTGTGATATATGATGAGAGAAATGAGAGAAATGTGTGAAAAAATTGTTAAGAAATATATGTTATGATTTATGTTTTCTAGTTTAGGCTTTATATAGGGCTTAACTAAGGTTAAGGAACTCTAGTTAAGCTAACTAGGGTTAAGTTAATAGGACAATTTATCTAAAGATATTTTAGATAAATATCTATTTAAATTTTCTAGGAGTTATTTAGGGCATTTTAGTGATTTGTGATTTCTGGTTTGCCTAAACGCGTTTTATTGGAAACGTAAATCATAAGTATACGATATTAAAAAATATGAAATGTCTATTAATTATCCTCTTCATAATCATATAACACTTGGCTGTTGTAACATTTAAAACGTTTAATGCCCGTTTATATTGAATGCTATTTTTTTAGCTTACGCGATTTAACGTATCGATTACAATTAAAACAAACGCGTATAAATACAAAAGAATGAATAATTAGATTTATCACGTCGTCAAAGACTTGGAAAAAAGGGTGTTTTAGACTTCCACCGTTAACGAGCTGTCCTTCATGGTTTATCCACACGGCCCACTTGACGACGTGTAAGTTTGGTTAAAGAGGTGTGGATATTTCTTATTGATTGATCTTCACGTTCCCACGTAAACTCGGGACCCCGCCTTGAGTTCCATCGAACCTTGACAATTGGGATACGGCTTCGCTTCAACCGTTTAACTTTACGATCTGTGATCTCTATAGGTTCCTCGACAAACCGAAGCTTGTCATCAAAATGAATTCCATCCAATGGAACGGCTAATGGTTCGTCGGCATGACACTTCTTTAAGTTAGACACGTGAAATGTATTATGAACTCTGCTCAGCTCCTTAGGAAGCTCGAGCTTGTAAGAAACGTCTCCAACCCTTTTTAACACTTTGAAAGGTCCAACATACCTGGGGTTTAACTTCCCCCGTTTGCGGTACTACCCCTTTCCAAGGCAAAACTTTAAGCATAACTTTATCCCCGACTTGGAATTCCATCGGTTTACGCTTTAGATCGGCGTAACTTTTCTGTCGGTCGCGAGCAGCTTGCATCCTTTGCTTAATTTGGACAATTTTCTCGGTCGTCTCTTGTATCAATTCTGGACCGAGGATTTGAGCTTCTCCAACTTCGGTCCAACAAACAGGTGAACGACACTTTCGACCATAAAGTGCTTCAAATGGTGCGCTGTTGCTTGATGATAGCTATTGTTGTATGAAAACTCGACTAATGGCAAATGGTTAACCCAACCCTTTCCAAAGTCGATCGCACAAGCACGTAGCATATCCTCAAGAGTTTGAATGGTCCTCTCGCTTTGCCCATCGGTTTGTGGATGGTACGCAGTACTCATATCCAAGTTAGTACCCAAAGCGTTCTGAAGTGACCTCCAGAAATTTGATGAGAACCTCGGGTCGCGATCACAAATGATTGAGACAGGTATTCCATGTCTCGTGACCACCTCCTTTTAGGTTACATACTTGCAATTTATCCAAGGGATCAGTCTCTCTATCGGTGTGGATGCGACTTAGTGAGTCGGTCAACAATCACCCAAATAGTGTCGTAGCCTTGCGACGACTTAGGAAGCTTCATGACAAAATCCATCGTGATGTTGTCCCACTTCCATTCAGGTATCTCGGGTTGTACCAACAACCCTGATGGTCTTTGATGTTCGGCCTTGACCTTAGCACAGGTCAAACACTTGCTAACATAGGTGGCGATGTTGGCTTTCATATTGGGCCACCAATATAGCTTCTTCATATCTTGGTACATCTTGTCGGAACCTGGATGAATAGAGTATTTTGACTTGTGGGACTCGTGCATAATCCTCAGTCCCTCAAGTGCATTAACATGATAACAACTCATGCCATTAAAAGCTAGAGTTCCCACAGCAACGCGGTTCCAACTTTTCCTTCCTATCTTTCTCCGGATCCTTGGCATTTTCAAGCAACATGCCTCCAACATCTTCGTTCTTGATGTTCTCTGGTTTTCGTGCTTCAATTTGAGCATTCAAGATTTGTTTGGGAAGATCCAAGCTAATAGTCATGACTAAGGCTCGAACTCTTAACGGTGGTTCTCGTTCTTTCCTGCTCAAAGCATCAGCAACGACATTTGCCTTCCCCGGGTGATAACGAATGTCGCAATCGTAATCACTGAGCAATTCTAACCATCGGCGTTGTCTCATGTTCAGTTCCTTCTGATCAAGAATGTGCTGTAAGCTCTTATGATCAGTGAACACTGTACACTTGGTTCCATACAGATAGTGCCTCCAAATCTTTAGAGCGATATACTGCTCCAAGTTCCAAATCATGAGTCGTATAGTTTTTCTCGTGAATCTTCAACTGGCGTGATGCATAAGAAATCACCTTCTCTCTTTGCATCAACACAGCGCCCAAACCTTTCTTTGAAGCATCGCAGTATACGATGAAATCTTTGCTTCCTTCGGGTAAAGCCAGAATTGGTGCACTACATAACTTCTGCTTTAACAATTGGAAATCATTGCATCGTATAAGGATTAAGCATCAAATCTTGTATATTTCTGCATACGCGCTTTGAATTTTGAATTGAAAGCATTTTCAAACGTTGTTCTGAGCTTTGTCAAAATAGTCTTGCAATCAGTCTGAGAAATTGTTTCTTTGGTAAGATGATGTTCTAGTAAATCCAAGTCTTGAGAGAATGTTCTCTTGAAGATAGACATGGTACCAAAGTCTTGTAAAGTTTCTGTGAGAAACTTGAATTGTATCTGAATTGGTCAAAGATTTTTCATGCATCGTACTTTTGAAAGTTGTGTCTTCTCTTAAACTTTAGAAGTTGAATACGAAGAAACTGTGTCATTGTGAAGAACACTTGATGATTGAGTTTGCAAATTGGTATTCGAATTTGACATTTTGATGTTGTGAATGGATATCGGATCTTAAGTGTTATGAAGTGTTGATTGGATTGTGGTTTAAAATGAATTCAATTAACTTCCACGGGATTTTACAACTCTATGATTAAAACCGAGAAGAGAAAGAATTACTTGTCGGGATTTTACAAAATCAATAGAACAACCTTGAATGAATAATTGATTTGAAGTTAAAGTTTGATGTTTGAGTAATTAATTAACGTTTTAAGTCCAAAGGTTTACGGTTAATTGAAGTGCAAAGTCCAAAAACAGTCTCCTAACTCGCTACTTTGAGAAAATTTAGGCAGCATGACGTTTGACTTTGACGTTAGAAATTTGTCTTCAATGTACCTGCTAACTCTCTACTAATAACTCTCTACTCTGCTAACTCTCTACTTCTGATAACTCTCTGCTGATAACTCTCTACTCTGCTAACTCTCTACTTTTGATAACTCTCTGCTGATAACTCTCTACTCTGCTAACTCTCTACTTCGGATAACTCTCTACTCTGATAACTCTTTGCTCTGCTAACTCTCTAATTTTGTTAACTCTCTACTCTGCTAACACTCTACTCTGATAACTCGATATCTGATAACTCTCTGCTTCGATAACTCTCTGCTTCGATAACTCTCTGCTTTGATAACTCTCTGATTCGATAACTCTCTACTTCGATAACTCTCTGAAAATGAATGATGCCAAAAACGTCACTATCGAGCAAGTACACGAGTCGCTTTCGTACCTGTTGTACCTGTTTGGATTATAGCAAATACACAACTCTCTACCAAGAACACAAGATAACTCTCTAGTATGAAAAATTTTCAAAAACTTTTTAAAAAGCCTAAAAACACAATAAGTTGATGAATTAAGTTGTAGGACTTCAAGATAAGCTACTTGAGCGTGTTCTAAACACAAAAGTACACGTCTTTTTCGAATCTATCCACAAACAAAGACACAATTCTTGTTTTTTTTTTCAAAATTTTCGAACAAAATCAAAAAAAAAACAAGGACGAATTTTACAAGAAAAATAAGCTTGAAATAAGCTAGATAAGCAAACACAATCACTAATCTACCCGAGGCTCTTGATACCAATTGTTAATTATAAAAGAATCATTGATCCAAAATATTTAAATCCATTGGTATCCAAAATATCAACGGGTTTGAAATTTTTGATAAGGGGAGAAAATGTGATTTAAATATGAAAACTGATAAAAAAATGTAATTTTAAAGGTTTTGAGAGGGAGCGTTTCTAAAACTTTCTTTAAGGTTTTGATACTTTAACTGTAAATTTAAGTGATTAACCTCAAGATTGGAAAAACGTTTTACTAATTCAGTATGATCATCTTTTTGAACCTTATCCCATAGTTTAGAAAGCTCTGCTTCAAGTTTCAGACAACGTGTTTGAACAATGGTGTGGGCTTCATGCATATCAGTGAATCTAGATACAATAAGCTCAGAATTCGTTGCAATATAAAACACTTCTTTGGACAAGCAATCAGCAATTAAAGTATCATTTGCAATAAGAATATTTTTCCAACTTCCAACTCTTCAAAAATGTCTTTCATTTCTTTAATTTCTTTAGTTAAAGCCTTTTGAATTCCCTTAAAATGTTCTTTAAGTGTTTTGAAAAATGGAATGACCTCGGTGAGGTAACATTCTTTGGTTTGTTCAAAACCCCTTTCCCTTTCAGTGAGCCCTAAGCCCTGTTGGGTGTAATTCCTACTTCTTACCCATATTTTCTCAATTCCGAGAAAAGGTTGTATTAAGTGCAGAAAAATATTAATTTTCACTTTGACTTTTGTTGAAGCCACAAACCCCTGGGGACAAGCGTTGCCAAGGTGTATTTGGTGAGATAATAACCATTTAATGCTTTTGATTGGTCTTTTGAGGGTGAGGGCGGGTGGTCCTGCTTTTGATAGCTTCTTCTTTACATCTTTAGAGATCTATGAGACCTAAAATATTTTCCTCCAGGGGTCAATTATTGCTTCTGGTGGTGTGAAGTTCGCTTAAATAATTCTCTTTTGTTGAGTAATCAGGTGGTGCAAAATCTTAACCTTATGATTCCCACCACACACTCAAAAGGTCAGGTCTTTCATTTTGTCATTTTTTTTAATTTACAATTATCCTCCTAATGATTTTACATTCAGCTATCTCTAGGGTATCCTCTGTGTATAGTGCACTAAAGGCCGAGACCCAAAATTTTTTTGAATAATTCATAAAAACCATTATATAGATCAGATAAAAGCAAGCACAAGCATAACAGAGCTTGTACTTGCTTTACAAACGGTACGGCATAAGGGTTTCTTGTAGCCAAATATCAACCGAATTCAGTTCAATATAATAGGCTTTTGGTTTAACATTAACATGTGATCGGTTTTGAAGAGACTGGTCTTGTTTTGTAATCATTTATCCTTCGAACCTTTTCTTTTAAAGCTTTCATGTCCAAAAACATTTCTTTAAGGTATTTATTTTCTTTCTGTTTGAAAATCCTTTTCCAAAGACTAGCTTCTTCTACCATTGTACTTGTTTAAGGTTTGATGGAATGGTAGAAGCAAGTTGCATTTTTACATAATGAAGTTCCTTTTTCAAATTTTCTTCCTTGATATTACGGTTAGTGATAACTATTCTTAATTGTTCATCAATCTTTTGTTCTCTTTCCGTTAATTCAAACCTGGCATGTCTTTCATACAATTCAACTTGTTCCTTATATGTTGCAAGTTCAGCAGTTAATGAATTATCAACTGCTGTGTTTCGTGTTGTGTCAGAGACAAATTGGGCATGCGGTTCATGCATATCATTAAATATCATCGTGTACGCATCATTTGGAACAGAAGATACATTACTTTGTAGAACTGGCACTGCGTTGTCCTTTACATACTGATCATACGGAATCATATTACTATCACTCGTATAATTAGCATGTGAAACAACAACGTAGTTTGGTTGTACATCGTCATGCATCTCGTGTTCTTCATGATGTTCACAAACAGCATCCTGATAGTGATCATGGTCGTGTACCTCAGATAGAATGTATGAATCATAAGACGGACCAGCTTCATCATAAACAGGATTTGCGGATGATAGATTAGCCATGAACATAGTCTATGCCGTGGGAGCCTCATCAACATCAGAATCAAAAGCATCATAGTCATTAGCTTGAAACACATTATCCACATTGAGTGCTAAGTCCTGAATAGCTTACTCATCCATAGCTTCATTAATGGCGTTGTCTTGTCCACCTGCAATAAACAATAACTGCTCTTCATCCAATGCCACCCCGTTCTCCTGAGCTTGCATCAGTAACATATTGTCTTTGAAGTATTTGGAGTTCTGTGAACGCTTGGGTTGAGTGCAGTTCCTTGCTATGTGGCCTATACCGTTGCAGTTGTAATACTTAACCTGCCTTGCTTGACCTGGATTAGCATTACCAACTCTGTTCTGAGCTCCTCCATAACCAGCTGCACCTGCACCCCGTGCATTGTTCCCTTGTCCTCTATTCTATCGACCCTGAACATTCTGAACAACAACCCTGCCGTCTTGACTTGTGGCATGATTCCTTGGGTGAGATGAAGTTCTGAGTTGATTGATTGTTTGAGGAAGGTACATTTTGTATGATTGGGTGAGTAGGGCAAGTGTGTTGGTTAAATTCTCAATTAAGTTGTCTGATGGAGAGAGTCTCGAATCAAGTTGAGTGTTGTCAGCAAAGTGTGGTGGAACATAAGTGGATGGTGGATTTGTAGATAATTGTGAATTGTACTACTGATGTGAAATGTAACACCCCCAAATTGGGTCGCAGCGGAATAAGGATATCCGGGGCATGTCACTTCATAGATCAATAGCACAAGATATATAAGAACGACAAAAAGTCATTTAAAATGATACATTGGATTTGATAAAGGATTTATTACACAAAGCATATAATTTTACTTGTTCCATGTTTAATATTACAAAGATTGACAATACATTTCCCAAAACATATTACGTCCAAATCTTTAACGTGACAACCAAAAGTTTCACCAATGTATCCCTGGCACCTCGTGCCTATTGACCACCTGAAAACATTGCTTAAAACTGTAAACTGTGTTTATTGAATGAGTATAATTAGTACAATACAATGTATATATATACTACACATCGGGCCTAATCATGACCTCGATGTCCATATCATCATCCTCGTCATCCTCTGATGACCCCTCCTCGTCATCGCCGTCATCTCTTCCATCGGCAGGATAATCGAAGGATTCCTCCTGGGGAGTCCTCATCGTCATCCTCCTAGGGGGTCCGCCTCAGGATCGGACTCCGGGACATAGTCAGGTGACTGAGCAGTGGGTGAGGCATCCTCAGCATCTGGCTGATCCTTAGCAACAATCTCATCATCAGCATGCTCTGGGCCTGGAACATAATCTGGCGAAGGTGGTGCCTGCTCTGGCTCCTCAGGGCCAGGCACGTAATCTGGAGATGGTGGGGCCTGAAGAGCGGCCTCCACGATTGGGTCTCGGCATCCCAAAGCAGCTCAAGGTTTTATAAACCTTTCGTGATCATCGGCTTCTCGGTGATCCTGATGATGATAAACCCTAAAGGCGGCTGGAAACCTCCGTGTAAGTACCCCCGTTTCATTCCAATCTAACATGACTGAATCTAAATTTCAAAATAGCTTATATTAGTATTTTTATATATGACTACTATAGTAATATACATTTATATCATAACATTGTATATCAATTATGATGCATCTAGTCCAACCACTAATGCAGGAAAGTAGTGGTATGCTTGAATGTATGCACATATGTTGCCCGTGTAAAACCCCTTTGTATGAATTCGATGTTTGAAAACGGTTATAGTCCAGCAAAAACATTTGACCTGGTTCTCTATAACCTTGGCTCTTGATACCAATCTGTAACACCCCCAAATTGGGTCGCAGCAGAATAAGGGTCCGGGGCGTGTTACTTCTCAGATCAAAAACACAAGATATATATAGAACGACCAAAAAGTCGTTTTAAAACTGATACATTGGATTTAACAAATGTTTGATACAAATAGCCCGAAGCTTTAACTTGTTCATTGTTATTATTACAAAGATACTGGTTCACAACACATGAGTTTCCCAAAACATAATGCAACCATATCTTTAGCATGACATCCCAAAACAAAATCACCAATGTATCCTTGGCACCTTATGCTTACTGATCTCCTGAAAAACATTGCTTTAAAACGTCAACAATAATGTTGGTGAATTCATAGGTTTGATAAATCATATATTGTAGGACCACAAGATTTCCCAAGTGTATGATAATGCAACAGATGCAGACATCATATAAATGTAATTACGTTGCCCTAAGCTCATGACACTGAAGCTCGACATAAATGAATACCATATAAATGGCCTACATTGCCCGTGATGATGTTCTAACCCGCAACATCCTATGTTCGACATGGTATACGTTCGTTTGCCCAGTGATAGCTAATCACCCGAACGGGGATGTCAATCCCAATAGATCTATTCACAACATTAGCGCTCACATAATGTAATTCACAACTACATCTATGCAACTGACAGTTCATGATAATGGGCTCAACTAGGGTTATCGCTACTTAGGCAAACACGTAATCAATATAAAACAACCACTTGCGTCCAATTTATAAAACAAAGCATGTTTCCACCCCAAAACTTGTAAATCAGTAAAACTGTAAAAAGTGGGGCTATGAACTCACCTCAAGTGAGTGATTCGATAATATACTTCACAAGTGAAAACGCGTCACTAAATCGTCCGAATGCAACCTATATATTTATAGGTCGTATAAGTACCAAGTACTTTGATTTACTACATCATATATAATCCTATATTAGTTACATCATACTATCGTTCGGGCTATCATAATTAAGAGGTCATGTAGTGACGTATGAGGAGCTAGGACACTTTAAATCGTAAATCCAACAACTCGTCGATACGCCACCCCGAAGAGGCCTCATTATGAAACTCCCTAGTAATATAGTACTTTGATAACCACATATAATTCTATATAGCTACATCACCGTCTAATCGTTTTCGTGAAATCATATTTATAAAGTAAAAACGTTTATAAATACGCCTTTAGCAAAAATGACCTAACTTTATCGTTTTAAGTCCGTTTCTCGCGTTTCTTACGTCCACGCTTTCGTATTAAGACGAGTGATCAAAATATTACGTTTTTAAGTTTTCAACATTCTGTGGTGAATAGTGTTTTTACTGTTCATAACAGCTATAAACTTATTTTTATGTTTTAATTAGCGTAAACTCGTAAATGTAATAACTTATCCGTTTTAATCCCGATTTTAGCGATTCCTTCGAGCACGTCTTTGTTATTGAAAGATATATCATATTTTATAAAGTTGGGTCTGCTGATGAATAGTAACTTTTACTGTTCATAGTTTATAAAATCACTTTTATAAACTTTAATTATTGTAAACGTCGTAGTTTATTCGTTATAGCTCCGTTTTTAGCGATTCTTTTGAGCACGTTCTTGTAATTACAAGTTTTATCAATTTATTGATGTTTTAAAAATATAAGTTTTTGTGGTCAATAGTAACTTTATAAAAATAGTTTTATAAACGTATTTATCGTCGTAAACTCGTAACTAGCGTATCTTCTTCGTTATAAATCGGTTTTTTGAGTTTCTTATCATTTTGGAATCATCATGAGGCGTAGTATTTTATAAAAATGATAACCCTACTATTTGGATTTCGAATCCAAACAGCCTCTTTTGTATCTTATATATAGTTAATTATATACTTGTGTTTTATATACTTTTCAACAAATTAAAATACCACAATTTCTTTACAATTCTTAATATACTATGTCATATATATTATATAGTCCATAGGTCCATAATTTGTCCTTAAGTACAAGATAACATGTTCATACCAAGGCTTAAAACCTTAAACTTTCTTAAGTATACTTTTAACCATAAACATATATAACTTTTTATACTTTAACCAACATGTTACCACACTTATAATTTCATTATCCCATGATATTACCCATCACATATAATATTAAAAAGTATTAAAAATCATGATCACAAGTAAGTTATCCATTTAACATGTTTAAAATCCCTAAATGGTGATTTAGATATATAGAACATGTAAACACATAAAATCATAATTATGAAATGACTAGGGTTTTAGATAACCTTGTATGAATGAGTAGTGAAAAGGAGAACAATCACACCCTTGTGATTTAAACCCTTGGCTTGAAAATATAAGGTGAAAACCCTAATTTTCCCAAGTAACCCTAGCTTTCCTTTTCTTGCTTCAACCTTCTTAATCAACCAACCAAGCTTCCAAACCTTTTTGTATGACCTTAGATATGTTCTTAGTTACTTGTGTAAGTGGTAAAATAAATTGTATGGAATTATTGTGGGATGTGGGGGTTTGGCCGTGGCTTATGTAGAGAAAGAGAGAAAAGAGATTGCTTTTTGATAAGTGTTTTGTATTGTGTGTTATCACTTGTAGTATTGGATTGATATATATGTATAAGGACTTAGCCAAGTGGTAAAACAAAGACTATAAAAGTCCCATGGGGGGGTGGGGTGGTCGGCCAACACAAGGAGCAAAAAGGGGGTGACTAGTGGTCAAAACCACTAGTCATGCCCTTAGTCTTCACCCACCTCATGGTGCACCTTGCTAGCTAATAAATGGAGTGTCCTCATGTCTCCTAATATGTAGAACATCCCATGAAATCTAGGGATTCAAGTGACTAGCTACTTTCTTGTTAAATAAAAATGTTACTTGAAATTGTTGGTAAAAATGAAAGTATCATGGAATGTGTAGTTATAATTTATCAAGTGTATACTTGTTTAATTTGTATATATGGGACGTGTATATGTATGTACATATGGATAAAGTTTTATAAGCTTTGATCATTGTATATAAACATAGGTATTTGTTGAAGTGTAGATTAATTTTTTTATGGTTTCAGGAATACCTAATTGTCATTTATCGTGAAACGTAAACGCTTTCATGTATCCGATAAAAATAACTTGTCCAATGTTAATAAATATTCTCAAAATAATTACTTAACCGTTGTTTGATGTAAACAATAAATTGCTTGATGCCCGTTTACGTTAACTGATCATTTTTAGCTTATGCGATTTAACTTAACAATTTCGATTAAAAACAAATGCGTACAAACTAAAAATAAATAGTGAATTTATCAACGTCGTACAATGACCTAAAATACAGGGTGTTATAGTCTTCCCCTATTGGATGAGCCTTGTCCGCAAGGCTCAAGATGTGGCACTTGTTGATGGTGTAGTTTTTCTTTTCTTCGTGAAGAAGTGTGGATATTTTTGTTGAAATTGGTCTTCACGTTCCTACGTAAACTCAGGACCTCTCCTGGAGTTCCATCGAACCTTGATGATGGGAATATGACTTTGCTTTAATTGTTTAACTTCACGATCCATTATCTTCGCTGGTTCTTCAACGAAGTGAAGCTTGTTATCGATATGAAGTTCATCCAACGGAATTGCCAATAGTTCATCGGATAGGCACTTCTTTAAATTGGATACGTGAAATGTGCTATGAACATCGCTTACCTGGTGAGGTAGTTCGATTTTGTAAGCAACGGGTCCTACTTTAGCCAATACCTTGAAAGGGCCAATGTACCTTGGGTTTAACTTCCCCCGTTTGCCAAAACGGATAACCCCTTTCCAAGGCGAAACTTTTAACATGACTCGGTCACCAACTTGAAATTCTAAAGGCTTACGCCTTACATCCGCGTAACTCTTTTGGCGATCTCGAGAGGCTTGAATTCTTTGTTATGATCTTTTCAGTTGTCTCGTGTATAAGCTCTAGACCGGTGAGTTGAGCATCTCCGACCTCGGCCCAGCAAACAGGCGATCGACACTTCCGACCATAAAGTGCCTCGAATGAGGCATCTTTAATGCTAGCATGGTAGCTATTGTTGTATGAAAATTCGATCAGCGACAAGTGTCTTTCCCTACCATTCCCAATATCTATCACGTACGCGCGCAACATATCTTCTAAAGTCTGAATGGTTATTTCACTCTGTCCATCGGTTTCCGGATGGTACGCAGTACTCATATCTAGGCTTGTACCCAAAGCCTTTTGAAATGCTATCCAGAAGTGTGATGAAAATCTTGGGTCACGGTCACAAATGATCGAGACCGGGACTCCATGTCTCGTGACCACTTCTTTTATGTAAGAAGTGTGCAGACTTGGTAAGACGATCTACTATCACCCAAATATCATCACACCCATTTGTTGTCCTGGGAAGCTTGGTGACAAAGTCCATGGTAATGTTATCCCACTTCCATTCGGGAATCTCCGGTTGCACCAACAAACCAGATGGTTTTTGGTGTTCGGCTTTGACTCTAAGACATGTCAAACATTTGCTGACATAGGTGGCAATGTCTGCTTTCATGTTGGGCCACCAGTATAGTCTCTTCATGTCTTGGTACATCTTATCAGAACCCGGGTGAACAGAATACTTCGATTTGTGGGACTCATGCATAATCAGAGCCCTTAGATCACCGTAGACAGGCAACCAACTTCTGTTGTTCAAACAAAGTGTTCCGTCAGCACGCGGTTCTAACTTTTCTTTCCTTAGTTTTCCTGGATCTTTTGAAGCTTCAATTAGCATACCTCCCACATCTTCAGACTTGAGATTTTTTGGTTTTCTCGCCTCAGTCTGAGCTTCTAGAATTTGACATCAGCCACTACATTCGCCTTCCCTAGGTAATAACAGATTTCGCAATTGTAATCACTCAGTAACTCCAACCAACGACGCTGTCTCATGTTCAATTCTTTCTGATTAAGGATGTGCTGTAAGCTTTTGTTATCAGTGAACACTGTACACTTGGTGCCATACATATAGTGCCTCTAAAGTTTTAAAGCAAACACTACTGCTCCTAATTCTATGTCGTGGGTGGTGTAGTTCTT
>BQNB010092041.1:0-26717 GCA_026074375.1 Tanacetum coccineum | reverse complement strand
AACTAGAAACACCCAAACTTCATCATTACAAACAACAAAATTCGGAGATCTTAAAAAAACGAGCTAGAACTTTCTATGGCACATTTTTCGAGCTAAATCAAGCAAAAATTCGCACATACACACGATCTAATCATCCCATAAGCTCTGATACCATTTGTGGTATTTCCTATATCATAACACGGGGTCGATTCTTGGATCTGGCTAGTTTCTAGAGAGAGAAACACTAGAGAGAAAATAGTCTAGAGAGAGAAAGTGTTTCTTTTGTAAATGAAATAATGAACTAGCTTACCTCTTTCAAAGTTGGAAGAGGCTATATATAGTACTTACAATATACCGGGTATTTGTACCCGACTTAAACCGAAAAACGTACTATTAACTATTAAACTACGAGCTATAATAAACAGTAAAATACACAGGGTGACCGAGTCTTATTCTAATATCTAACACATATGTATACTTGTCATAACATCTTTGATAAGTATTTGTCAAATTTCGATCTTACATTCAATTGAGCAGATAAAAACGAGATGACTCTATTGGATTTTAGTCTTTAATTTTCATATCTACAATATAAAAAATGCAAAAACAATCACTTTGTACAACAGATATATAATTCTAATTTATTAAAGTGGGATGACTCTTGTTAGAAAGTTAGGGTGCTTGTGATTATCCTGGATAACTCTTTGTATCGTGTAATGATTCCACTTTTCGTATAAAGTATTTCGACCCTAACAAAATGCCTGGGTTGCACGAAATCTCTATCGGGATAATACAAAAAGTATGCAATGTATGTTCTAGGCACAAGAAGCATAAATCAAGAACAATGAAGGAATTGTAAGAAATTTTTCGTGTGTTTTCTGTATCCTTCTTGAGAAAAATGTTCCTGTATAAATGCATAGAAAAGGAGACAGTTTTGGGTAGTTAGAGTTGGTTAAAACCTAATTTTACCAACTGTCTAACATAGACTTTACGGCGTAACACAATTTGTTACGGCGTAAAGTCTACACACTTTTACTTGTTACGACGTAATGTCAACACATATTACGGCGTAAACTATAAGCCTCAAAACTATAAACATGTTACGTCGTAAACCATTCGTACATGTTACGGCGTAAACATCCAAAGGCTTAAGTCCTTAACACAACAAGAGTTTACGGCGTAAACTCTAGATATCATGTCTTGGTTTATTTCATGTTAGCTCAACAAGCGTGTACTCCACACTCTCCTAACTTGTTTCAGAGCCGCACACGAAACCTCATTAGTCTCCAGTAAATCCATTACCTAAATGGCTTGATGACACTAAAATCACCAACAACTCTATGGTGATTATAAAATCTTATCTTTATTACTAAAGTTTTTAAATCAAGTAAATATAACATCAACATTAGTTCATAACTCTAATTTATTCTTTCAATAAAAACATAACCACGTTAGTCACTATCACTTTAACTTTTCAATTTAACTATAAACTTTTCAAATCTTAATATGTCGGTTCATACAAATATAGAACATAACTTAACTGAAATTTTGATTTTAGCCAAAATTAAATGACAAAATGGTTTTGTTAGTTTTAGAGAAAAAAAAAGGGTTTTGTTGTTTTTAAATAAAGAAAAAAATAACAAAAGTCATGACTTGACTGGGTTTATCAAACCGGGTCGACCCGGGTCAATGAAAAACCTTCAGTTCAATCCGGTTGTTAAATGAGCAAAAACACGACCAAATCTGTCCCGGTCTCCTAACCGGTTCAAACAACGGGATTGACATGGGTTTTAATATATTGGTTATTGTCATTGTTACGGTTATTGTTATTGTTAATGTTATTAAAAAACCTCACATATCTTCTTCCACAAAAATCACCAAAACCCTTAAAACTTCTTAAATCCAACAAGGACTCATCAAATATTAAGGGGGAATTTCATATATACCCAATGAAACTTTATAAATTACATATTTCCTCAAAAGCACAAGTTTTCAATGCATAATGTACAATAAAATTGAAGCATGTTTGGGGAAATATGTAAATATTAAAGTTTTTTTGGGGATACATGTAAATGCCCCAAATATTAAACACATAATATTTTTGTGTGATTGAGGAATTTTGATACACTTTCTCTCTCTTATTTTAGATTAATCCAATCACTCATAAACGACACATCTTTGTGGATATTTTTTTGTGAATGTTTTGTGGATGTAACAAAACTCTAAAATTAACTTACATATCTTAAATTAAGAAAAAGAAAGATTTTAGTACCTAAAATTCAAATTGGCCTAAAATAAGATACTTTTTTATGTGGCGGTGGGTTCAAACCTCGTGGATTAGTCATGCAATGTGTCGGAAACAACGGTTACAAAAAAAAGATAATTTTTTGTGCAATTTGCCCATTAAAAAACCGGATTTTAAACATTAACAATAACAATAATAATAATAGAATAAGTTAAGGGGAGAGTATTTTAGTATCTTCGTAACATCAAGACATGGGTACTTTAGTCATTTCGTATTATCTAACAGAATTTAGACCAAACCTGAAATGAGTGTTTCACTATTGTGGCGAACCCGAAACTTTTTAAAAATTTGAACTGAAAATAAAATACCCGATAAACCATAAGGACCAAAAATGTAGTTAACTTTATATATTATTTTGTGCACATGGATCCTCTCCCCAAGTCTGTGTTTAGTCATAGACTGATACTGCATCACTTACTTAAAACACATAACAGATCTACACATAACTTAAGAGCTGAATAATATGAACTGCAAGGTCAGATTTTCCCCCATTTGTCTTTTTTTTTCAATATCATTTTGATCTAAATGTCAGTAGATAACAAGTTTATGAGCAGAAATATTGGTGGGTTACAAGCACCAGTTTTAGCAAAAAATTAATGATTAAAAGAGCCAGTCTAATCCTCTTTGAGTGTCAAATGAGTTACTGTTTTCTTTTTGGGTAACTATAGTAATCCACGCCTCCGCGGGGATTAAGCCCAGCCACACAGTCTTAAACCGAGTAGAACCCTTCTCTTTATTGGAAACGTTGGTGTGGGTAGTGGCCACTTCAAAGTTGTTTGCACATGGCGGGAATTGAACTTAAGACATCTCGTAATGATGTATAGTCACAAGACTTTTACCACTAGACGCCCCAGAATGTGTGAACACTGTGTTTCAGTTACCTAAGACAATTATATCCATATCTTACATTTAGAAACTGCATCATAATTATTATAGAAAAAGCCTTTAAAAAAAAATATATTATAGAAAAAGCATTTATGTTTTAAGAACTAAGATCTTAAAACTACAATAATGTTTAAACTACAACATGTTATAAACATTTGAGAAACTCTGAGACTATGTCTTTATATTGCAGATTAAGTTGATCAATATTGTATTCCTTTGCTGAAATATACAAATTCATTGCAAGAATCATATCTGAATTACTAGACGACTATCAAATTATTCTTATCTGGTTTTCGAAATGGAAGACAACAATGTTGGGAATCTAAATGCAGAACATGATGATACACATACAGTTGAGTACTGGAAACAACGGGCCTTGCATACGGAGAAGTTGCTCGAAGCAAGTCTCCAGCGAGAACAGGTACTCATGGAAAATTTGGCAGAACTTTCACAAAATTCGAACATAGATGATAACTTCTTACATTCTATTCTTCAAAATTCACCTGTTGTCATCAGCCATCAAGACACAGACTTACGTTACCGCTACATTTACAATCATTTCCCTAGTTTGAAAGACGAGGTAAAGAACAGTCTAAAAATCATTTTCTGAAATTTGCATCAGTTTTCGCCTTTTCAGATAGCTGACGATGAGTTCATGTGTTAACATCTTACAGGATATTATTGGAAAGACGGATCTTGAATTATTCAATGGTGCCGGTGTTAAGGAATGTCAAAAGTTCAAAAAGGAAGTTCTTGAACGAGGATTACCAGATAAGAGAGAAATTACATTCGCGACTGAATTATTTGGATCCAAGACGTTCCTGATGTACGTCGAACCTGTTTTCAGCAATGCAGGCGAGAAGACTGGAATAAATTATATATCAATGGAAATAACTGATCAAGTAATTTATTTATCTTCTTTTTAGTCAAGTTCCCTTTATATTCTCAAAGTTTGTAGCCCTCATTAACAATTGTTCATATAACAATCCATGGTACCTAGGTAAAAAAGAGAGAAAAGATGATAAAGCTTCGAGAGGAAATAGCTGTGCAAAAAGCTAGGGAGAGTGAACTTCATTAAACAGGTTTAGTAAGTCTCTTCGGTTGCGCCTTGGTTCTAGGATGCCTTTGCCTTTTCTTGTACTTGTAATGGTTATTAAGGAAACTGTGTTTTATTTGATTTTGTAAAACTGGAACATGGTGATGTGAAATTTGAACATGGTATTGATGCCATTGTTGATTATGTGACTGTTAAAGGTTGAAATGATGTGTGGATTTAAGGTTATTTTAAATTTAAAAACCAAAACCACCCTTTTATTAAGACCACTCCTTCCATACGATACTGAGGAATTCTATACTTACCAATATAAAAAAGGTAAGGTAAAATGTATACTAAAAATATCTCTATTATGGGGTATGACTTTATAGTTCGATCCTCACTCCTTTTATTAAAACCACTCCTTCCATACGATACTGGTTATAGGTCTCAATACTCCCCAGTTCTATGCTCACTTTATAGTTCAAAGCACTAATACAAAATACTTGTTTGCACGTACAACAAACCAATCAGATCCGTGACAAGATGCAAAAGAAAGTTACCATGTTGTTTACACCAAATATGATCCACTAATCATACCACGTGAACAAGAGGATGAATCCATTTTTTTAATGTAGATTTCCAGAATGTCCAGCACAAAGCAGGAAACATTTTGGGGCTACCGTCATCATTATCCACATGCTGCTGATGTTTGCAACAAAACAAAGGGATTTGCACAGCTAAACCATAAACAACCTGCAATTATGTCAAACATAATATAACATAAACTCATAGAAACCGAGATTACTCCATAAAAAGCTGAATTGATTCGTACTTAGGAGTTCCAACTCAGTTCATCTTCTCCTGCTGTCCCTGTCTTTGTCTCTGCGTCTGTGTCTATCATGGTCGCGTTCCTTCTCTCTTTCAGTATGTGAATCATAACTTCTACCTTTTTCCCTATCCCTACTTGATGATTTACGCTGTGGGCTTTCACTGTCATGATGGCTTCGTTGACGCTTTCTTGAAGATTCACGAGAATCGTCTCTTTTCTCCCTTCTTTCTGATGATGTCCCTGTGGTTATTAAAGCATTATATATGTATTCAACAAAATTACCAAAAGCCAAACCATGAGGACTACTTAAAACTCACTCTTGCGTGACGAATCTTCACTATGATCAGCTAAGCCATACTTGTACTGTAATTGTTTTTGATGTGCCGCTACTTTCTTTTCAATTTCTTCTTTCATTAATCCTCGTTCTTCGAGAGATTCACTGTACTCGATCAAAGACACCTCAATCTGTCGCAACTTTTGTCTGCACATGTGGGACAATCAAAAAGCCATAATTATAGTTGTGAAGTTGAAAAACACATAATCTAGTAGAAGTAATGATTTAGAATTTCTATGTAGTAAAATCTTTCCCATCCTAATAATACCAAATAATTTCAATTGTATATGTTTAACTATGATTATGTAGTCACACCTAGGGGTGAGCATACCGGACCGAACGTATTTCGGTCCGGTCCTCGGTCCGGGGTTTTTTTTACTTTCGGTCTCGGTCCGGTTCGGTCCGGTCTTACCAAAAACCCGATGATTATGGCGTGTAGGACTGGACCGGACCGGACCGACCATTTTGGTCCGGTCCTCGGTCTGGCGTTTTGGACCAACTCGGTCTCGATCCGGTCCTTGAACTGTGCTCACCATTAATAAGTTACCTCTTTGCTTTCGAAAAGTATCAAATAATTTAACTTAAATCTATTTATCAATAAAACCATGATTATGGTTTATGGATTTGAACTTGGAAAGAAAAAAAAAATACCCTCGTAGTCTTTGCGTTATCGTTTTGTTGCAAAGTTAGTCCTTATACTGTAAAATTAAAAAAAAACAAAAATCCCAAGCACCGATCCGTAACAAGCACAAAAAGGCACAAAATAAAAAACCCTTTGATTCACAATCCACCGGAACTCAAACAACCTCACCGGAATATTCCTCCGACCACCACCACTTTCATCACCGATCATAAATCATCGGTAAATCTTTCACTTGTAAAAAATTAGGGTTCCTTTTTTTTATCACATCAAATTAACTGTTTAGTACTTATTTGATAAATGTTGAATCTTTTGTGTGATTTTAGTGTTTTGATATTAAGTCATTGAAATATATTGATTTGGATTAGATTATTTATGCTCTTATCGGAATAAATTAGGGTTGGAGTAGTGGGCTTATGAGCTTATTTAATTTCGGCTTATATTTCATAATCCCCAATTTCCCCGCTTATTTTGGGACTTATGGGCTTATATAACGTTATCATATCGATAAGCTTATATAAGCCTACAAGTCTCCCAATAATCCAGAAGATTGGGGCTTATGAAATATAAGCTGAAATCAAATAAGCTCATAAGCCCACAAATAAGCTGAAACAAACACCCCCTAAAAAATAAAAAAAGATTATTTTGCGGTGGAAATGCCGATAAGCTCAACTTAATGGGCTTATGGCTTGTTAAGTCCACACTCCATAAGCTTAATGTGATATGCTCATAAGCTAAAAAACTCGAGCTTATAGTTTCCAAATTTCAATAAGCTGATAGGCCCATAAATCAAGCTAAATTCAGATACACCATTAGGGATCAAAAAATCGAGCTTTTAGTTTTCAGCTTTTGAGATTATACAAGTTTTTACGCCTCATTCTTATATGCTTTTATCCTTGTACTCTTGGGTAAGGGTGTGATTGTCGACATTCCCATACCCTGCTTCGGCTGGATTGGTATATGCAAAATGTTTTCTTCTTTTTAAGAAGTTCATATGTTGACCATTTTTTTGTGTGTGATGAAAAGGCGTGTTGTAGGTTTATTTTACAGTGCGTAGTTTGTTTGGTTGTTACATTGCATGCACTTTAATATGGATTTCTTAAGTTGGGATATATGAATTTAGGAGAGAGGAAAAAGATTTTTCTTGTGTTATTGTGGGTTTCTGCGGTTATTGTTGGATGTAATTGTTGCTTTAAAGGGTTCAAACGATAGATGTCAAGTTAGAGGGTGTTTGGGATTGTTCTTTTTAAGCAGATAAGCAGTTTGAAGCCTTTGGGGGGAAAATAAGCAATCCTAGCCACTTATCTGCTTATTGGTGCGGCAAAAACAGGCAGTTTTTAATAAGCCGATTGGCACATGTTTATTATGAAGTGCTACTTGAGATGAAAGTGAAGTTACTTTATTACAATCATTTGGATTAGACTGAAAAATTTGTAAAAAAACAGTATCTTAATGTTTGTCTGAAATGATTTCTTTTGTAAAATAAGGAAATCCAAACACTTTCGTTTTCTTACAAATGATATTTTTTGGCTTACAGATAAAAGCCTTGCGTGGGAAAGATGAGCTCTTTTTCAATAACACGGAAGAAGACGCCTTTTCAGAAGCATCGTGAAGAAGAAGAGGCGAAGAAAAAGGTATGGCCTTTGTGGATGTTAATTAAGGTTGTGCAGTCTGTATATTAAGAGCGATTCTGACAGAATTTGATAACTATGCAGAGGGCTGAAGATGAAACAGCCCGTTTATATGCTGAGTTTCTGGAGTCGTTTCAAGGGGATTCTACACCTGGGTCAAAAGCTTTTGTTCGAGGAGGGACAATTAATGATGAAAAAGTGAAACCTGATGCAGGTTAGTTCATGTTATAAGGTCTTGCATGCATTTTCGGTTTTTGTTATCAAGTTTTGTGTAACTAATTAATATGGTGCATAAATATGGTTGTATGAATGATTTATTTTCCATGGACACATTAATAAGCAAATGGGCCTTTTTATTCATGCGCGAACGCAGGTGGAAATTCCAAAGAAGTGTCTGGTTCAAAGAAGGGGAGTAGGTAAACAAGCGCTTTTGTTTGGTTTGAATATGTTACACTGCTCTTATCATAAGGCATTTTGAAAATAGAACTTATAAGGCGATGAGTTCATGAAACTTTTAGGAGCTAGGAGTCATGTTAAATGTAGCTCTTGTCTATTATTTGATGTCGCTATTTATATGTAATGATACCCGCAATTGAGCAGTCCCATTGAGAAGCTACCAATGCTATTTACATTCATAAGAATACTAACAAACCTAAATCTGTCCGCACATGCTCAATACCTGAGTAATGAATCAGTAGTCCTTTGTATAGTCTATTTTGTTTGGGTTTTGTTTGGTTATTATGGTGATGGAAACCACCATATGCGACTAGGTGAATACTTGCCAAATCAGTCTGAGATTGGTTGAACTTAAGAATGTTCAGTAGGCTAGTGATTAGCTCGCAAATCACCAAGTTTGGAAGCTTTGAGCTCAGGCTGCACTCTCATAGAGCTTTAGTCTGGAATTTTATATAAATGTCTCTTTGCCTCTACTTTTGTACCGTTGTATTTATGTGCTCACATAAGCTCAGATGAGATAAAGTTAGACCATTTATGTGAAGTTACATGCAGACGTTAGTAGTTAGAAAATTATAAACCACTCAAACATATAACTTATACTAGGTAGTTTGTATGTCCTTGTATAGACATAGTACACAAGGGTCTTTTAAGCTTGCCAAGCGTTTCTCGGTTTAGCTTGTTCAGTTGACCATTCAAGTGATTTTCTCTATGTTATTGAATTTCTAGGTGGCTATATCATCATCTTGTTAAGAAAACATAACCCTTAAGTTTATGGATGAGGAATTTTGTAGGTGCTTTCGTTTGATGAGAGCTAGTTACTTTAGGACTAAAGATCATCAAACCAAGTTACCGATTTGGCTTCACATTGTAACTTAATATAAAAACATGATTCACAATTTGGGTGGGCATAGTGTGTTCCATTGCAGTTTGCAGATGCTGCAGAATAAATTAAATAAAGTGCGAACTTGTTGACTATCAGGGGATATTTTGTAAGAAGCATTAATAAACAAGCATATGTACGTGAGTTTAGTACTCACAAATTAAGTATTGGAAATTATGTATTGCTATATTTTCTCCCTGCAGGTATGTTCCTTCTTTCTTACCCCCTCCCTCGGCAACCAAGGGTAAAGAAAATGAAAAACAGGTTAGTGAACTGCTGAAACATTTCCATGCTACTACCTTGTTGACTTCTTGCATAGTTGCATTGTGCGTTTGACTTTTTGAATTGCCGATTATAACCTATTTCTACTACTGACAGGAGGAAGAGAGGCCAAAGGAGAAAGCCAAAGGGAAGGCAAGGAACATTGACTATTTCATGGAGGAGTTAAAACATGAACAAGAACTGAGAGAAAGACGAAACCAAGAGCGCGAAAACTGGCAGGACGGACGTCCAACCTCAACGGTAAGATATGATTTTATTAGGTAGTTTATCGCTAGTCAATGAGCTGTTCCTGACTACTTGTGTAGTCAAATGTTGCAATGCTTACATTTTCAACCTCGTTTGGCATTTATATAAAGAGGATACCATTTCTAAATAAACCATAATCTCATCTAAATCACATATATTTGTATCTTGCTGTCTCAGCTATCTAGTCGGTTTGATGAGTTGCCTGATGAATTTGATCCGAAGTTTGGTTCTTTTGACGATGGAGATCCTCAGACCACCAATCTTTATGTCGGAAATCTTGCACCTCAGGTCAGATCGTGATGCTAACATGGTGCTTTAATGGGTGAAAAAAATGCAAGCTGACTATTTCTTTTTATGATCAATACATTTCAGGTAGATGAAAATTTTCTTCTGCGCACCTTTGGAAGATTTGGACCCATTGCTAGTGTGAAGATAATGTGGCCAAGGACAGAAGAGGAGCGAAAACGACAAAAAAACTGTGGTTTTGTGGCTTTTATGAACCGCGCAGATGGACAAGCTGCAAAAGATGAAATGCAAGGTTAATCCCTTCTAAATAGTAAAAGAATTAAAAATCTTGCTTAAATGAGATAACCTGTATGGAAGTATAAAGTAGAGTTCAGCCATCTGCTTTCTATGATTATGTAGAAATTTTCCAGCTATACTGGCAATGTCAATATTTACGAGTCACATTGATGGGAAATTATATTAATTTCAGTTCTAGAAATGTTAGTTAAATCATTTATGGAGCTTCTAAGTCGCAAACATTCTTAGCAAGAGTGATAACTGAATATTGTACTTAATGTTTCAGGGGTGATTGTTTATGATTATGAATTGAATATTGGGTGGGGTAAATCCGTTTCTCTCCCTTCTCAATCACTCCCTGCTCCTCCTCCAGGACAAATGGCCATCCGGAGTAAAGAGGTATGTTTTATGTTTGTATAAACTTACTACTAGTGTTAGCTTAAGTGGATGATATAAAACAGTAATGATTTGCATGGGTCTAATGAGTGACCTCTTGTGGTTTGCAGGGTGCCACTGTGATCTTGTCCGGTCCATCTGGTCCTCCTATTACTTCTGTTCCAAGCCAGAACTCTGAGCTGGTAAGTTAACCGTGGTTTTTTTAATTTACTTCTGATAGGTTGAATATATGTTAAGACTACATTTGTAAGAAGTAAAAGTTATTCTAAGGTATACTGATATTCTGGCCTTGGTGGTTAGGTTCTTACTCCCAATGTGCCCGATATTACCGTTGTTATGCTTGAGGATGCCCGCCTTAGAAAAGTAATTGATAAAATGGCTCTTTACGTTCTTGATGGAGGTTGTGCTTTCGAGCAAGCTATAATGGAGAGGGTCCGTGGGAACCCTCTTTTTAGTTTTTTGTTTGAACTCGGCTCTAAGGAGCATACATACTATGTTTGGAGGCTCTATTCCTTTGCTCAGGTACATGGTTGTCATGAAATAATGCTTAGAGTTTTTCATCAACACTTGTATTGAGGGAATGGCACTTCAGGTTATATGCGGTTTGAATGATTAATATTTGGTCTCATATATGCAGGGTGATACTATGCATAGGTGGCGAACTGAACCTTTTATCATGATAACCGGAAGTGGGAGGTAATAATTGCCGGAAAAATATCTTGATACTTCAATTACAAATCATGCATATGGTGTTATATAAATCAGTGATTTAAAAAACAAAATTTGGTACCATTTGCTAGATGGGTTCCACCTGCTCTGCCTAAAGACAGGAGTCCAGAGAATGAGGAGAGTGGAGCTACATTTGCTGCTGGAAGAAGCAGGGTACGATCTTGTTACTGTATTCCTTTTCTTGAACTTACATCGGCCAGATGCAGTTAAGTTATTTATTGTACCTATTTTTCTCTAATTATTATCCGTTCAGCGTGTGGAGACTGAACGTACATTGACCGATGCACAAAGAGATGAATTTGAAGATATGCTCCGTGCCTTAACATTAGAAAGAATTCAAATCAAAGAAGCAATGGGGTTCGCACTAGATAATGCTGATGCTGCTGGAGAGGTATGATGACATTAGAAGTTATGTATTAGTTGTGATATATATTAAGGTTTCTTTGTTGCTCAATCAGCTTTATTTGTTGCAGATAGTTGAAGTTTTAACCGAGTCTTTGACTCTTAAAGAAACACCGATACCCACAAAAGTTGCCAGGCTCATGCTTGTTTCGGACATTCTTCACAATAGTAGTGCTCCTGTAAAGAATGCATCTGCTTACCGCACCAAATTTGAAACAAATTTGCCAGATATACTTGAAAGCTTTAATGACTTGTATCGGAGTATCACTGGGAGAATCACAGCTGAGGCCCTAAAGGTAAACTATTTTGGTACAATGGCAATTTTGACTCTTTTAGTTATGAATGGGATGTGTTTATACATCAAATGGGTCAAACCCAAAAAAATTAGCTTAAAGGGGTCAAACAGGTTAAAAATTGTTCAAGTCTATTATGATGAATATGATCTGATGAGCTGTTTTATTCAAATCTTTCCTGAATAGGGAAAACCGAAAACCTCATCCGTTTATGATAATCTCATGAGCTGTATTATTCAAATTTTTACAGTGGTGTACAATTTTAGATTTCTGGGGTAAATTATAAATTGGTCTCTCGTTCACTGAAATTGTCATTGTTAGAAACTAATTGCATAAATGGTTGTTCCCCGAGAGGGAGCATACATGCAGTTATTTCTTAAAAGGGATGATTTAAATGATTTTGAGCAAACTACAGGGACCATTTATTAATATGCTTTTTTTTGTAACTTTCTTTTATCTGCAGGAACGAGTTATGAAAGTTCTGCAAGTGTGGGCTGACTGGTTCTTATTTTCGGATGCATATGTAAATGGGTTGCGTTCAACGTTTCTTCGATCCAGCAACTCTGGTGTCACTTCATTCCATTCCATTTCTGGCGATGCAACAGAAACCGAACACATTTCCAATTATAGCGAAGCTGGTGATACTGGAAAGATAAATTCAGATGCAGCATTAGCAATCGGCAAAAGTGCAGCCATGAAAGAACTATTAAATCTTCCTCTTGCTGAGCTGGAAAGACGTTGCAGACATAATGGATTATCTCTTGTTGGTGGTAGAGAAATGATGGTCGCACGCTTGCTTTATTTGGAAGAATCAGAAAAGCAAAGGGGTTATGAACTCAGTGACAATATGAAGTATTCCCACAATAATCAAAGGGAGAGTAATGTTGATCCAGGGTCTGTGGGATTCTCAGGAAGGAATCATCAAGTGGATGATGATATGAGTTTTATGTCAAAAGGCAAAGGTTCTGCGCCCATAGCTGCAATGATTCCGATCCCACAAGCTGAGCTAAAAGCTTTCCCTAGTAAGACGAAAGCCGAATCTGTATTGCCTGCCTCTAAGTGGGCCCGCGAAGACGATGAAAATGACGATGAACAAAAAAGAAGCACTAGAGATCTTGGATTGGGTTATTCATCATCTGGAAGCGAGAATGCGGGTGGTGGTCATGGTAATGAGGCTATGGATACCGCAAGCACTATCACAAGTTCTGATAGTGGGCTAACTGAAGAGAAAAGGTATGTACCTATTATCTTTGTGAAAAGTAAGTAGATTTAATTGAACTTGTTTGATATTTTTATAAAAGAGTAGCAGATTATCTTTTAAAATGTTTTTTTTTTTTCAATTTCACATTTGATACTTTTGGAAAGCAAAGAGGTATACTTATTACCTAGTATATACAATTGAAAATATTTGGGAAGGAAATATCTTTGAAGTTTTGAATCATTACTAGATTAGGTTTTTTTCAACTTCACAACTATAATCATGGCTGTTTGATTGTCCCACATGTGCAGACAAAAGTTGCGACAGATTGAGGTGTCTTTGATCGAGTACCGTGAATCCCTCGAAGAACGAGGATTAAAGAAAGAAGAAATTGAAAAGAAAGTAGCGGCACATCAAAAACAATTACAGTACAAGTATGGATTAACGGATCATAGTGAAGATTCATCACACAAGAGTGAGTTTTAAATAGTCCTCATGGTTTGGCTTTTTTGTTGAATACATATATAATGCTTTAATAACCACAGGGACATCATCAGAAAGAAGGGAGAAAAGAGACGATTCTCGTGAATCTTCAAGAAAGCGTCAACGAAGCCTTCATGGCAGTGAAAGCCCACAGCGTAAATCATCAAGTAGGGATAGGGAAAAGGGTAGAGGTTATGATTCACATACTGAAAGAGAGAAGGAACGCGACCATGATAGAGACAGACGCAGAGACAAAGACAGGGACATCAGGAGAAGATGAATCGAGTTGGAACTTCTAGGTATGATACAATTCAGCTTTTTATGGAGTAATCTCGGTTTCTATGAGTTTATGTTATATTATGTTTGACATAATTGCAGGTTATTCATGGTTTAGCTGTGCAAATCCTTTCGTTTTGTTGCAAACAGCAGCAGCGTGTGGATAATGATGACGATAGCCCCAAAATGTTTCTGGAAATCTACATTAAAAAATGGATTCGTCCTCTTGTTCACGTGGTATGATTAATGGATCATATATGGTGTAAACGACATGGTAACTTTCTTTTGCATCTTGTCACGGATCTGATTGGGTTGTTGTACGTACAAGAAAGTATTTTGTATTTGTGCTTTGAACTTTAAAGTGAGCATAGAAGTGGAACTATCATATGGCCAAATTCATCCAAGATTATTTCCGATTTTCCATCTCTTGATTTTATTGTGCATTGGTTCAGCTGCATAAGTCATCGTATTAATGTATCGGGGATGCTCTCAGCTTTGTAATTATTACAAAATGGTGTATGGGTAACATTTCCTTTCGAAAGCTAAGCGCTTATATTTTTTTAAGCTACTTCAAGCAGATTCCTGTAACGAGTTTAAGTTTTCAAATTAGTAAGCCATCTAATCATACAAGCCAAAGTGGGTGCTATAAATCAGCCGAGTTGATATATTCAACCTTTGAATTTATCAAATAACTTCTTTGGAATATTCTGGAACCTTATCAAAACTGGCAGTAAAAAGATAGGCGCGTAGGTGAACCACCGGAGCTGCATTCGTGTCCGCAGGTCGCGCGGGCTCGCATGAGTTCAGTGGAACCGAACCCATCTTGGCTCGTTGCGAAGCTCTCTTCAAGGAGAACGCAAAGCCCCAAACATCTATTATTATATATAACATCTACATATATTAAATGTTGTCCAAAGTTAGCAAAAACTCATATTTGCTATACCATATTTTCCAACATAATCAACAATGGCATCAAATACCATGTTGTTCAAATTTCACCACATAATCAACAATGGCATCAAATACCATGTTGTTCAAATTTCACATCACCATGTTCCAGTTTTACAAAATCAAATAAAACACAGTTTTCTCAATAACCATGGCGCAACCGAAGAAAATTACTAAACATGTTTATGAAGTTCACTCTCCCTAGCTTTTTGCACAGCTATCTCCTCTCGAAGCTTTACCATCTTTTCTCGCTTTTTCACCTGAGTACCATGGATTGTTATGTGAATAATTGTTAGTGAGAGCTAAAAACTTTAAGAATATAAAGGTAACTCGACTAAAAAAGGATATAGAATTTACCTCATCAGTTATATCCATTCCCATATAATTTATTCCAGTCTTCTCGCCTGCATTGCTGAAAACAGGTTCGAGGTACATCAGGAACGTCTTGGTCCCAAATAATTCAGTCTCGTATGTAATTTCTCTCTTAACTGGTAATCCATGTTCAAGAACTTTCTTTTTGAACTCTTGACATTCCTTAATGCCGCCACCTTTGAATACTTCAAGATCCGTCTTTCCAATAATATCCTGAAACATGTTAAGACGTTAACTCATCATCAGCTATCTGAAAAGGTGAAAACTGATGCAAATTTCAGAAAATGATTTTTTAGACAGTTCTTTACCTCGTCTTGCAAACTCGGGAAATGATTATAAATGTAGCGGTAACGTAAGTCTTTGTCTTGATGGCCGATGACAACAGGTGCATTTTGAAGAATAGAATGTAAGAAGTTATCATCTATGTTCGAATTTTGTGAAAGTTCTGCCAAATTTTCCACGAGTACCTGCTCTCGTTGGAGACTTGCTTCGAGCAACTTCTCCATATGCAAGGCCCGTTGTTTCCAGTACTCAACTGTATGTGTATCATCATGTTCCGTATTTAGGTTCCCAGCATTGTTGTCTTCCATTTCGAAAACCAGATAGTAATATTTTGATAGTCGTCTCGTTATTCAGATATGATTCTTGCAATGAATTTGTATATTTCAGCAAAGGTATACAATATTGATCAATTCAATCTGCAATATAAAGAGATAGTCAGAAAGTTTCTCAAATGTTTATAACATATCCCTTCCCATCCCATAGATGTCCGCTTACATTCTTAAAGTTTAAACATTATTGTAGTTTTAAGATCTTAGTTCTTAATACATAAATGCTTTTTCTATAATAATTCTGATGCAGTTTCTAAATGTAAGATAGTTATTATGATTATCTTAGGTACGTAACTAAAACACAGTGTTCACACATTCTAGGGCACTTAGTGGTAAAACTTAAAAGTCTTGTGACCATATATCATTAGGAGAGGTCTCAAGTTCAGTTCAAATCCCGCTAAGTGCAAACAACTCTTAAGTGGATACGCCAACATTTCCAAAAAGAGAAGGGTTTTGCCCGATTTAAGTCTGTGTGGCTGGGCTTAAACCCCGCGGATTATCATAGTTACCCGAAAAGAAAGCAATAACTCATTTAACACTTTATAAAAGAGTGGCTCTTTTGACTATTAAAAGTTATGCAAAAACTGGTCATTGTAACATTTCTGCTCATAAACTTGTTATCTGCTGACATCTATATCAAAATGATATGAAAAAAGAAAAAGACAAATGGGGGGAAATCTGACCTTGCAGTTCATATTATTCAGCTCTTAAGTTATAATGTAGATCTGTTAAGCAGTGCTTTAAGCAAGTGATCAGTCAACGACTAAACACAGACATGGGGAGAGGACCCATGTGCACAAAATAATACATGGAGTAAATTGCCAAATTCGTCCCTGTGGTTCAGTCAAATTGCATGTTTCGTCCATATCTTTTCGAAAATGCAGGCAACTTCCTACTTTATGATAGTTGTAAGTGATTTTCTGGTGGGTGGTTTTGGTATTCTATGATGGTAGAAGTGGTGAGACGAAGATGATTATGACGGGTAGTGGAGGTAGTGAGAATAAGAAGATGAAACGAATAAAAGGGTATTTGAGAGTGATTTTATCAAGATTTGTATTTGATTTTTAGTAGAAAACGAAGATAACCGAGAAAAAAATAATTGTTAGAGCATCTACAATGCAAAAAGTCATTGTTAGAGCATCTACAATGCAAAAAGTCATTAGACTCTTTTTGCATTTAATGCATTTAATGCCTCTCATAGTAATGTATAAAGACTGAGGAAAGACTTGGAGTCTACCAAGTCTTTCTAAAAAGCTTTGTAAAAAGCTTTGACTCCAATGGCAAAAACTCTTTCAAAAGACTTATTGAAATAGTAAAAAACTTTTTGTGGTTTTTCCATTGGAGATTATGCGGATGTATTGTGTCCAACTTTGACTAACCGAATGATGATAGTGCTCAAAGTTTTTAACGTAGATGTTCAGTGTGAAAATTGACAAACTACAAATGTATTTTGCAGTTTGCCCTTAAATCTATAATAAAGAAACTTATTTCAGTTGTTTGCTTTATTTTAATGAGAGTTGATTGTGTTGACACCTTTGTTAAGTGTACACACATTTGTTCTTTCTTTTCTATTTACCTTTGCACATAGTTTATACTCTTTGGTGTTGTTGTGAGTAGGGGTGCTCATGGTCCGAAAATTGGACCGAACAAGATCAGATCGGACCAAAACTGACCTTGGCAAAAACACCGGACCGAAATGATCCGGTCCGGTCTGGTTCGGTCTTCGGTCCGGTCCGGTCCGACAAAGCATAATTGCCGGGTTTTTTGTAAGACCGAAGACTGAAAATAAGAAAAAGGATGGACCGAAGACCGGACCGAAATAGGTTTGGTCCGGTCCGGCCGATCCGATTCGGTCTGATTTCTCGGTCCGCGGTCCGTTTTGCTCACCCCTAGTTGTGAGAGTAAAATGGTCAAAACACATATTTTAGTAATGCGAATACCAAAATTTGGTATACAAATCACATTTTTATATTATCAAGTTTGAACGTTTTATATGAAAGGTACCCCAAAAATCTAAAGTCTTTTATAATCAAATCAAATTGTAAGAACATAATTTGTTTTTTTCTAAAAGATGATTACCCGATAAAATAAAGAACCTTAGGGTGTGTTTAGTTGGGGAAAAATATCTCATTTTTCTAGAAAAATTTTCATTTGAGAATGGAAAAACTAAAAACCTGTTTAGTCGCATTTTTTTTAATATTTTTTTTTGAACGGCAAAATTTTATAAACTAGCAAGGAGCTAGAAAAGAAATTACAAAGATATTAAATGCGGGTTTTTAAGCCAATCATCCCTAGAGAACTTTCTACTACACCTACTATTACACCAAAGAAAGGAGGAAGAGACAATATTCTCAAAAAGGATCGATCTAGACGGCTTATTAACATCAAAAGTAGAACGATTCCGAAATCCCCAAATAAACCACCAAGCAACGTAGAAGACTCCTTCCAAAAAACCTTTAACTGAACCCGGAAGACGAATAGAAGAGAACCACTCGTCCCATTCTCCCCTTCTGATAACGAACGCCAAAGCTAGGAAATCGATCTCTACCACCTAACGTCTGGTGCAAACACGATGCAAAACCTCCTGAGATAGAAACATCGAAATAACAAATGATGGGACATCCTCTTTCTTCCGAAAAAACAAACCGTCAAAAGTGACTCCCAAAATAAAACCTTTTTGGACAAATTGTACTAGTATTAGGCAAACACCCCCCGACGAGCTCGCCACATAAAAAAATATAATCTTAATAGGAATTAAACTTCACCCCCACCTAAGTCGCTCAGAATAGAGGGAAGCACCAAATCATCAATAGCAAGCCAGTAAACTTCACACTAAATCACCACTGCTAGAAAAGGGAGAAAACCAACGATCATTAGACTTGAAAGAACCACTGAATTCAAAAACGAACTAAATCTGAGAATTCTTGCTTGGTTCGAACCCCTCCTCTAACTGAACCTCACGAAAAGACGTTAGCCGAGGGGGCCATCCAACTTAGCCGCCACACAAATATTAGAGCAGAATCAGGGCAAACATACGCCGACACAACTCACACAAGGGCAATATCCCATCCCCCATCCAATCTCTTTTCCAATAACTAGTAGACTTGACCAGTAACCCCAAACGTTTAGAGCAATACGACAAGAAATCAAATCCAGATGACTTAAGCACTTGAACTTCGCTGTCAAAATCGAACGCCATATGGAAACCTTAAACGAACTGATAATGAGAATCAATCTTTATCCATCCCCATGAACCGCTTGGATAACAACGAAACCAAAAAGAATCGTCTTGCGAAAACGAAAACGCCAAACCACTTTTAGAGGAAGCTCTCGATTAAGAGCGAAATAACTCGAAACCCCAGACCCCCCTTTCTTCTTCGAACCTAAACGACCCTTATCCCAAGCAATCCAGGAAATTTTTTTCTCCAACATGCTGGCACCTTTAAAGAAGTTACTACGAATTGACTCCATAACCTTAAGCACGCCTTTAGGAACCTTAAAAATGGACATGTTATAAAGGGGAGATGCACCGAGAACTGATTTTATAAACAAAAGTAAGGAGCCTACCACCAACGAGAGGGTTTTTTTCCGCTTTCCATTAGACCAAACGCGATTGAGCATTTAAAAATTACATCATCCAAAGCCTTATGAACGAGTCATCCCACCCCCACCATAACCCCAAGATAAACGGAACTAGTTTTCCTAATATGCAACCAAAAAAGAAACCATATCCCTCAACTCTAAACCGCGAACCACCCACACCCAAATTTGGCTCTTGAAAGAATATAATCTGTAATCCCCGACGCAGGATGGAAACAATTAAAGAATATTGAAAATAACCTCTCAAATTATTATCAGACAGACCATTCCACTTAATCCATAAAAAAGGCTCATCACGCATAAAATAAAATGAGATAAAGCCAAAGACCCCCTGTAACTGAATGCCTTTAAACACATCTTCATCAACTGCTTTAACAAACGTATAAATGCCAAAGCTTCCATAACAAGAAAAAGAAAAGAAAAAGGCGATAGCGGATCACTTGTTTAAGACCCCGATGAATATGAAACTCTCAGACCGGACCTTCCATTAACTAGTACCGAAGCCTTTACAAAAATCAGAAATACCTCTAAATCCAAGGTACACCAAGTCGAACAGAATCAAAAACCTCAAGGACTCAAGCAAGAAGTCCAAACAACCGAGTCATAAGCCTTAGCAAAATCAAACTTTTAAAAAACAACTGCTTTCATTTTCTTCGCTTTTAACACCAATCAAGCACTTCGTTAAGGAAATGAAAGGACCATCCAAATCTGTCTTCTCTGTCTATTTGGATTTTTTGATTTTTTTTGTTCTGCTTTCTACTTTTTGTGTTACCTGTCTTTTTTGTAGTTACTTTCCACAACAAACGCGGATTGAGTTTAGACACAAAGGCCTTGCTATAAACCATAACCAAACGGCTTGCAAAATCTTAGTGACGACCTTATAAATACACCCTATTAAACTAATAGGGCGATAAACGTTGACAATTTTGCATCCAGACTTTTGTTGGATAAGAGCAATAAAAAAATTACAATCCCTTTAGAGAAAACGACTCCCTGTTTAAGAAATGCTCAACTCTTCACAGAAATCCGGACCAATAACCTTCCAAAATTTTTCTAAAGAATTCAAAAGTGAACCCGTCCGGTGCCCGGGAGACTTATTGAACTCCACAATCCCACACAAGCCAATCTAATCTCATCAGAGACACATGACGCCTAAGTCGGCAACACTGATCTGTAGATAACCGATTTGGAAAGGAGAAATTGAGTTCAATCTAGCCTTTGTGGGCTATTTTAAAACGAGGCTTTCATAGTGATCTATAAAAAGCTTTCTTTCAGCTAATATAGGATCTGTGCACCACGTACCATCACCAAAACACACCACGGAGGCTAAGATTAGATCGATTCTTGTTAATGATTCCATGAAAATACTTCGAGTTCTCGTCACCTTCAATCGCCCATCTGACTTTTGCTTTCTGACGAAATCCATATCTTTCCATCCTCCTTGAAGATCATTCATGAGAGTTACTCATTAAGACATAGTATCGCCTCAAATCAACGAAACAATAGGCCCATATTGATCCAAAACGTTTATCAATATCACGAGAGCTCCAGAAACAACATGAGTTCTTAGAACCTGCACTATGCTGAATTTTTCTTATCGTTAAACCCATAACCTAGATAACTGTTTTTTGAGCTCTTGTAACTTCGTTTTAAACCGAATCATTTTATTATTGTCCGAATAACAAGGCGCCCAAGTCGTTCCACATATCATCAAAACCAACGAGTTTGAACCAACGAATGATAAGAAACCTGAAAGGAATCGGTTCCAAAGTCCACTTTAACTTCACATAACAAAATCGGGACGATGGTCCGAAAATGCCGTGGTCCCAAACATAACGCCGAAATGGAGGGGAAAATATAAGAATACCTTCCGAAACAAGGAACCATATCCAACTTACTACATATTTTTTTTCGCCGAAGGGTGTGACCAATTAAACGTGATAACCCCTCCCATTTTTAATATCCACTAAACCAGATCTCTAATTAATTTTTTCTATAAATAACATTTAACCAGAGCTTGACACGTGACATTCATAAAAGTCGACAAAGCAGAGAAAATAATCCGTTCGTATATTAGGAAATGTTTAAAAGCCTCAATGCACAAAACATCTGACTTTGACCAATTCGTTCATATATGTTTGGAAAACAATTAATATGTTCTTCGTTTCAAAAAATTTACCTACACAGTTTTTGAATTTCAAATTCATCATAATTGTACGCCGAGATTTTTTCAAGACTATTGATATAGTCCTTTATTTTACACCATAAAAGAATTATCAAATCAATTTTTAGTAATCTACTTCTTTAGTCTGCATCTTCATTGCTTTGTCTTCATTTTTGTTTCGCATTTGAATAATTTTTAATTATTATCATAACACTTTGGGCTTTCATTGATGTGATTTTTTTTCATTGCATGCATCTATAGTGTGTGGGAAACTAAATTGAGTTAAAGCCTAAAAATCAAGTGATTGTTACAATTGGTTTATATATCATGCCCTGTTATAATGGATTGGTATTTAACCTTATAATGGAGATATATTATCACAAAAAGTATATTGAAAACTGTTTCTCTTATTTTTAGGGAAATGTATGGTCAACATTTGTAAAGCTAACAAATGGGATGCCTTCTCCCTATCCTGGACCAGAAAAATGTTCAAGTATTTAAGGAAAAGAAAAATGTTATGTTGTTCTGTATAAAAGAGCTCATGCGCGGTCAAGGCGGTTCTTTGCAAAATTTTAAAGACGTGTCATATTTAGATGATAGTTTTGTGTGGATCGGTTGATGAAAAGTTGCATTGACGCCACTATTATCAACATAAGTCATTTTGGTAAACGAGCGCTTATCGCAAGGATGAAAATATCACCTTATGATAAACATTTGCCCTTAAAGATTGTAAGCAACCAGTTCCCTGTGTCAGTCTATTTCACGATGACAATAAAAAAAAGTCAAGGACAGTCTATCGGGCAAGTTGGTTTGTATTTTCCATGCCTTGTTTTACACATGGCCAGCTATATGTAGCCGTCTCTCGTGTTACGAGCAAAAAAGGATTGAAGATAATTTTTTTGTAATGAAGAAATGAAATCACAGTAACACCGACCATCAAATCGTGTTCTACAAAATAATGTTACACAATTTATGATCACATCTACATGTACGTATTTATGATCAGGTTAGGCAAATCGATTAGATGAGTGGATCTTGGATCTTGAAGATGAAGAGGATGATGACCTCATGGATCTAGGGTTCTCATTTTCTAATTTTATATAGAATAATAGAAAATCACATTTTACTATTCTCCATTTCTTTTCATTTTTTAGAAAGGATAAATAGAACTCTCAACTAAACAAGTTTTTAAAATTCTCAACTTTTTTTTTTTTGAACGGCAAAATTTATTAAACTAGCAAGATGCTAGAAAAAATTACAGAGAAATTAAGTATGGGTTTTTGAGCCAATCTACCCAAGAGAATTTTCTATTACATCGATTTTGACACCAATTAAAAGAATGTAAGGTGATATCGTCAAAGATAGTCAAGCGTCTTGGGGGGTGTTCGTCAAAAATTCTCAACTCTTCTCTATAAAATAAAAACCATTATCTTCTCTAGAAATTTAAAAATAAAAAAACATGAAATTGTTTTCACAACTAAACACTACCTTAATTTTACACATGAAATATATGTAAATGTGCGGTCGAGAGTCTAGGACGCCACCACCCCCTAGTCCCTTTATAGGTTAGCCCTCGTATATAATTGTCGCTCGTTGTAGTTTGTTAGGTATGTTTTGCACCGGAGGTCTGCTACTTTTTATGGCTTACCAACTTTTTTGTCATGTCGAGAAATATGGTTTGCATATCGTTAATTGCCCGTATCATTTATAAAAAAGAAGTAAAACTAGAAGGACCAACATTATAAAACTCGAGAAAGCCGAAGATGGAGACTATAAGTTGTTTTATAACAACCAATGGGGTGACCAGCGGTAAGGGCTTAGCCTTTAGGATAAGAAGTGCCTAGAGGTCTTGGGTTTGAACACTAAGGAGAAAATTAATCCCCCATTGCTAGGGGTAATCGAGCCGAGCCAAGCACGAGCTCAACAAAGCTTGAGCTCGGCTCGAAAAACCAAAGATTGGCTCGAACTCGGCTCGATTGCTCGTCAAGCTTCAACCATTAAGGCTTGAGCTCGGCTCGAGTAGGATTCGAGCAAAGCTCGAGCTTAGCTTGAAAAGCTCAAAATTATGTATATGAAACAAACACATCACTAAGGCTTACACGCCACCACAAAAGCTATCACAAATGGCATTTACATAGCATGACTTTAACATAGGACGAAAACTAACACAAATTACTTTTATATAAAATGACTATACCATTTTATTACCACACAAAATAAGAACAAACCACTAGAATCATAAAACCGTATGATACTTCTAAAATATAATATTTAATCCTTTATGAAGTTTTTTTTTTGAACGGCAATTAGAAATTTTATTAAAAAATGCTAGTAAGAAGCTAGCAAGAAAAAGTCACACGCAAATCGATCCAACAGACAAAAGAAAAAAGAAACAGAATAAGTTCTAACGATACAAAACAAACACGCAAAAAACCGACGGCTACTGAAATCAGAAGGGAGATCCCAACGCGACGCCTAAAAAAAGACCTCCCATGGACGAAGCCGAACACCCGTTGAAACGTACCACAAATGCAAAGAGATCTAACCGGCATTCTTTGTTCGTCTCTTTAATGCATTGTGTAGGAGAATAGTTTCTTTTACATTGCCATAATAACTCCAAATCTGTAAATCGCTTGGAAAATAATCTTTCCACATATGTAATTGCGCGAGAGAGAACGACCCTTGAATATTCCCTTTGGGATCTCTATAGCTCCAGCGTTTTTCAGAATCTAGCTCGTCAGTAATTAGAGGACCAACATAATCAAGCCACGTAGAACAAGACTCTTTAGCAATGTTTAGATCATTACCCGGGGGCGTAGATGGAGACACAATGCTAGAATCATTTGCAACTTCTGGGATATTAACTTCCAAAGAGACGTTAGTCGATGGGTTAACATCCGCATTATCTTCAATGGTATCATTACCACGATCACCATCAAAATGATCCTCAAGAATCTCACCTTCCACATTATTAGACATATTATTATTTACCACCCCACATTTCTCAGTAACATTGTTAGAACAATCTTCAATATCTTTTTCAACATCATCGTCCAATTTCTTTCCCATACAATCCTTGACACACCCATCATCCGATTCACCAATGATCTCGCCTTCTTCAAAGGAGTCCACCGATTTACCAGGAGCGTTCATTTCGTAACCCATTTGCTCCTTCTTATCATTGATCTCCCCTTCTTCTTGTGACTCGTTTATACTATGTATATCCTGATCATTTCCCGACGCCTCTGATTCATAATCATGTTGTGAGATGTTGTCTAGTGAAGCAAAATCAGGTACCCAATTTGCAAACTCACGAACTCTAACCTGGTATCTGACTCCCTTGATAGAAACCAGACACGAATCCATGATGTGAGTTTTTATTTTTGTTTTGATACATACCCTTCCATTTGCAATATTTTCATCAGCGTCTTCATCTACAAAAACCGTTTCTCCCCAATTGCCTGCTATCTTTTTAAATGCATTAGTAGTCCATGCATTGAGTGGCAGTCCATCTATTTCGATCCAGATCATTCGCTCATCGGGAATGAAATTATGTGAAACAAGTTTTCGTTGGGTAAAATACAATTCCATCTCCGTATTTTTTTGAAACTTTAACCTTGACTCGTCACTGCTGAATTCAATCCAGAGCCAGAGTCCCCCCATGTATTTGCACTTGAAATCAGAGAATCCCTCTTTTTTTAAAACGCGATAAATATTAATTATTAGATGAACATCCCTTACCTTTGCGAGAACTACACTTGAAGTATCAGATAATTCCAATAAATCAGAGTTTTCGAGGGTGATATTTTTTGTTATTGGCCCAGCCAATACTGGCTTTTGAGTCCCCTCCTTACCATTCAATACAGATGCATAAGATCGTCCTCCCGTTGTGTGACTAGCGTGACCCGTTTCGTGAGGTTTAGTGTTATTCGATTGTTTCTGATGAGATTGATTCGGTTGTGAGTTTTGTTTTCGATCGAAGCGTGCAATTGAAGCAAACAGATGATGACTCCCAATCCAGATCTTGTTTAGATCTTCCAATAGATTCGCTTGATCTGGGTTTTTGATGAAACGAACGAATCCGAAGCGACGACCTGATTTTGATAACTTTCGTGCGATGTACACATCTGCAACCACTCCTTGCCTATCACAAAGCTTCCATAGATCTTTAGAAGACACTGTTGTTGGAAAATTAGTTACAAAAATCGTGATCGAGATGTGGTGGAGATTTTTGGAATTGGGGTGTTGGGATGTTGGATGAGGCCCGTTCATTTGGAGATTTAGGGTTCTTGATAATGGTCTAGCTAGGTTTACTTGCTCAACGCGCTAGTTCTAAGATGTGCACCATTACCTTTGTAACTTTCTGTTTTTTCATTAGCTCATGAGGTTTAAATGGTCTTCACGAACCTTTGTCCCTTGGTACATGTGGACGTTCGAACACATTATTTTTAGAGCTAAAAACTTGATAAGAGAAATTTGTCTTTGACATTTTCTTTGTTCTTAACTAATTTTTATTTCGCATGATTATGTATTTTGATTATTTTAAAGCATTTCATTTTTCATTGTAGACAATTGTAACATTTTGTTGAAAATATAACGTGCTTCGAAAATAGTAGGCCTTGGAGATGATAAGCATGTTTGAATGAAAATGAATTCGATTGGAATGGTGAAATTAAAATGGTGGGAAAGTGATGTAGTGAATATAACGAGATAATGAATCTGTTGATTCAAAAGAATACCGATAATCAGGCAATCCAACAACCGTAGATTCAAACGAATACCGATTATTAAGAGAATCTTAGCAAACCACCAAGAACAAAGCAAAAGCTTTTAATATCAAAAATCAAAGATATCCCAATACAAAGAAAAGCCCTAATATTTATAGGAAAACTAAAGACCTTTCTTTTTCAATAAATTTATAACTGATTAGAAATTAAATACTTTCCTAATCATAATTTATGATTGATTAGACCTTTCCCTTTCCCTAAATTTATAACTGATTAAAAATTAAATCCTTTCCTAATCAAAATTTTATTGTCTAACTTAAATAAAATTAATGAAAGTCAATGTCTTGACTTTGACTATGCATTTTGACTTGGACTATAAGTTGAAGCTGCATCATTCTCCCCCACTTAAAAAAACTCGTCCTCGAGTTTGCCTCACTCGTCCCTTGTACTCGTAGCATCCAAATTTCTATCCCTTGCATTAAATTCCCTTTTT
>BQNB010092040.1:9561-26717 GCA_026074375.1 Tanacetum coccineum | reverse complement strand
TTAGGGCTCTACATCCTAAATGGAGAGCAAAGGTCATGACGATTGAAGAGTCGAAAGACTTAACGTCACTATCTCTTGACGAACTTATTAGGAACCTCAAAGTTTACGAAATGATCATCAAGAAAGATTCTGAAATAGTCAAAGAAAAAGTTAAAAGGAAATCTATTGCTTTAAAGGCTAAGAAAGAATCTAGTGATGAAGAGTGTTTGACTTCCGGTAGTGAAGACGTACGCCATGGCAGTAAGAGACTTCAAGAAGTTCTTTAAAAGAAGAGGTAGATTCGTGAGGAAACCTCGAAACAACAAAAAGACATTCCAAAGAAGCCGTGATGACAAGAACGGTAAAAGTGATAGAAAATGCTTTAGATGCGGCAATCCGAATCATCTTATTAGAGTATGTCCAAACCACCAAAAGGTAAGAACCAAAGAGCTTTTATTGGATGCTCTTAGAGCGATAATGGTGAAGAAGATGATGAGAAGGTCAAAGATGAAACGTGTCTTGTAGCTCATGCATCAAGTGAGGTATGTTCCGAATCCTCCTACTTTAGTGATGAAAATTCATCAATTGATGCTTTAGCTTTAAACAATGAATATGATAAATTATGCAAAATGAGTCTAAGGATAATTACTAAGAACAAAAGATTAAAAGCTATTAGAAATAGTTTAGAAAATGAGCTTAGTAAATTAAAAGATAAATTGTCCATACTCAAGAAAAACAAGGGAGTTGTTCTCGATTGTGCAAAGTGTCATGCACTTAAAATTGAGAATGAAAAGCTCAAAGAAGAATCCACTAGATTAAACAAATTTAAAAAAAGTACACATTGCTTAAATGAAATGTTAAGTAACCAAAAACCCTCCGGTGATAAATTAGGTTACGGGTTTAATTCATTTGAAGCATCATCTAGTGGAACTAAGGAAATAAAATTTGTGAAAGCTTAAAAAAAACGTATTCTGATGGAGGTCCCATAAATATGGGCGGCCCTCTAAATGACCAGGCAGTCCCTAAAATAATTTTGGGACCGCCACCAGAAACGCATGGATATGAGAAAACTGTGTCTTTTCAAAAATCCATTTTGGGTCCTAGACCAAAACACATAATTGTAAACAAAGCCAAAGTTCTCGTTGCTAGTAACAATGAAGTTAAACAATTCTATAAGCCATTGTCAAAACCCGGAGTTGGATTTTCGAAACCAAACTTTAGGTCAAAAACTCCACCTCCTAGAAAAGTTAATAATAATTATCCTCGTTCTAAAACATCGCAACCAAGAAGACATGTTGGTCAACAAAACCAACCTCATGGCTTTCCCGTAACTGGGAACAACTTTCCACGTCAAAGTTACATGCCATGGGAAATGTGTCTTCCATTCTCACATCCCAGCCAATTGTAAAAAATGCAAGGGATATTTGACACTAACAACTTTGGATCCATGAGATATTAGGGACCAAATGTTTGAGTTATTATCTTATATGAATAGATATGCCTTGGAGTCGACTTGGAGCTCGACAAATGGATCAAGGATATTAGATGCTCTAAACATATGACGGGCAACCGAAAGCTCTTCTCCACTTACAAGGCATACAATGGAGGTAACTTCATTTTTGGTAGTAGTCTTCATATGGATCTCTTCGGTCCATCCACCGTACGGAGTTAAGGAGAAAACCGTTACACCCTAGTCATAGTAGATGACTACTCTAGGTATACTTAGACTAGATTTCTTAAGGAAAAAACCGAAGCTTTTGATCAATTCGAAATATTTAGTAGGAAAATCCAAAACCAATTAGGTTTTTCAATAGTGTCAATAAGAACCGACCACGGTAGAGAATTTGATAATGAGATGCAATTTAGAGAATTTTGTAATGCCAACGGTATTACACATAATTTCTCGGCTCCACGCACTCCTCAATCAAATAGCGTTGTAGAAAGGAAAAATAGGACACTTCAAGAAATGAGTAGGACTATGTTGAATAGGCAATCGTTACCACAAAAGCTTTGGTGTAACGCTGTAGATACTTTAACATACATTCTCAACCGAATTCTCATTAGAGCCATTCTAGGAAAAACACCTTATGAACTCTTAAGAGGTAGAAAACCTATGCTAGATTATTTTAGAGTGTTTGGAAGCAAATGCTTCATTTTGAACATAAAGGACTACCTTACCAAGTTTGACCCAAAGTCATACGAAGGTGTCTTTTTAGGTTATTCTCAAAATAGTAAAGCTTATATCATCCTAAACAAACACACTAGGACAATCGAAGAATCACTTAACGTGACATTCGATGAAACTCCTCCACACTCTAAGACATCACCCTTAGTGGATGATGACTTAGATGAAGAAAAAGCAATTAAGATCACCGAAAAGAAAAATCTAGAAAATGACATTGTGGATGAAACTTTAGAGATTGATGAAATAATCAACATCAAGGTATCTAGGACCCACCCATTAGAAAATGTCATAGAAAACCTTAACCAAAGAACCCTTAGGTTACAAGCCCAAAACCAAAGTAACTTCCTTTGTTTTATATCAACTATAGAACCCAAGAATGTGAATGAGGCATTAGAAGATGAAAGTTGGATAGTCGCCATGCAAGAAGAATTAAATCAATTCATTGCTAACGACGTTTGAGAGTTAGTTCCACAAACTAAGAATATGACAATTATTGGAACTAAGTGGGTATTTAGAAATAAGTTAGACGAGAACGGCATTGTTTCTCAAAATAAAGCTAGGTTAGTTGCTCAAGGCTACAACCAACAAGAGGGCATCGATTATGATGAAACTTATGCCCCGGTTGCTTGAGTTGAATCTATTAGGATATTATTAGCCTATGCTTGAGCCTTAAATTTTAAATTATTCCAAATGGATGTAAAAAGTGCATTCCTGAACGGTTTTATCAATGAGGAGGTATATATGGCACAACCACCATGATTACATTGAATTTGAAAAAACGAATCAAGTTTAATAAATTAAAGAAAGCTTATATGGTCTTAAACAAGCACCCAAATCTGGTATGAAAATTTAAAAACTTTCCTTATTAAACATGAATATAAAATAGGAATGGTAGATAACACTCTTTTTACTAAAAAGAAAAGTTCAAATCTCATCATTCTTCAAATATATGTCAATGACATTATATTCAGTTCAACTTGTCAAGACATGTGTGATGAATTTTCCAAAATCATGCATGACGAGTTCGAGATGAGCATAATGGGTGAACTTAACTTCTTCCTTGGATTACAAATAAAACAAATGGAAGATGGTATTTTCTTTAATCAATCTAAGTATATTACAAGAAATCTACGAAAATTTGTCTAGAAGAGTTAAAACCAATGAAAACCCCCATGTCCTCCGATACTAAACTCACAAGATGACGATGTGATTCGGTTAATAGTACCAAGTATCGAGGCATGTTAAGTAGTTTATTATACCTAACGGTAAGTAGGCCCGATATCATGTTTAGTGTCTGCCTCTATGCCCGCTTCCAAGAGGCTCCCAAAACCTCTTATCTTGAAGCGGTTAAGCGTAAAAGTTCCCTTTTCGATACATTAAAGCACTACGCACTTAGATTATTATATCCTAAGGGAACCTGCATAGAAACCAGAGTATATGCTAGACTCCTGATCATGGCGGAGATATTATGTGGACCGAAAGAGCACTAGCGATATTTGTACATTCGTAGGATGTTGTTTGACATCTTGGTTCTCAGAAGAAAAAACCGTCTCTTGCTAAATCCGCTACCAGAACCTGAATACGTAAGCAACCGAATAAGCATTCAACAAAGCACTATGGATGAATAACATCTCATCGGACTACGACTGTACGACTCGACGACGTCCTAATCAGTCACACAAAGGTGCGGTGACCTTAGCAAAAACCCGGTGCAACATTCTTCTGACAAAACACATCGAAATGCGTCACCACTATCTTCGTGATAATGTCCAGAATGAACATATCCATCGAAAAATGCCGACCTCGACAACATCACCGACATTCTTACTAAACCCCTTAAACATGAATCGTTTAACTATCTACGTCTTGGTTTAGGAATGATGGAACACATTCCATAAATCATCTTAGTCCGCTTCTCTTTCTTCTGTCTCAATTCTAGTCCGTGTTCCATTCCGTGTCGTGACAACTTAAATACTTCATCTGAAGTACTTTAAGCATATTTAATTCGCGAAATGCAAATTAAAATGTCACTCCTCTTCGTAAAATTTTCGTCAAAAACCAAGTCCAAAAACCCTTGGCTGAGGGCGGCCCCCATATAGGCGGCCCCCCAATATATTTGGGACCGCCGATAAATATGGGACCGCCACCAGCAAGTCACAAAATGGGACACTTAAACAAAAAAAATTCAAAACAAAAAAACAAACACCCCTTACCTGCTGCCATTGACGAACACGACTCAAAACCCACCAAAACTCAAAATCAACCATCTAAACATCAATTAAAGATCAAATCAACACTAATAATCAATCCTAATATCACAAAGATCATCAATTGTAAGTCATTTCATCTATTTTCTTTCAATTTGAGTCTAGGGTTCCATATGACACAAAAATTAAAATTAGGGTTTTTTGATTTTTCTTTTAATTTTGTACAATTAAGAGTACTAGGATACAATGTATAACTAATATGCTTCCCGTAGATATAGGATTTGCATACATTAGTGAATTTGTTGAAAAATTGATTTCGAACCAAAACCCCAATTTTATTTTCAAATCACTCACGTTAGGAACATAATAAAATTCTTGTTATGCATTGTTAATCTAACCTAAAAACATTTTCAAACACATGCATAATGATCTCATGAACAAATTTTGAGATACATAATGCATATGTATTTTTCGACTTGTTTGATGAGCAAAATCAATATTAAGGAGCGTTAGGTTAACTCTTTAGGATTTAATATTAGGTTCGAGTTAATCGTTACTACCACATTTGTTACATAAGGCATACACTATGAAACATTGGCTCATGATCATAATTACATGTGAAAAGTAATAAAATATGATTACATTTTCTTCTAGGAAATCATGCCTCACAAATCTTTTGAAGATTATAAAAATACAAGACACTATATCCCTAAAATTTCACATGAATTCCGTTCTCCAATAAAAGAAAAACTAAGAAACCTTGAAGAACGTTACATTCACGAGGGTCGGGTGGTTTTTGATAACTTTACGGATCTAAACTATGTTCGGTCATTTGTTTCATTTCGTCAATTTGTGTGATCTCTTGAAATCAATGAACAAGTGTGTCCTTGTTACAATTCTTGAGTTTACAGTCAGATATTGATTTGATTAATCTAGACGAATGTCCAAATGTTTGTCGAATTTGTGATTCAAAATCAACTCTTCTCCTACTCTCTTGAAAATTTTGCTCAAATTCTTGACGTTCCCTGTGAAGGAGCGTGTGTCTTTACCGATAGGTAGGATACTCGATAGTTTGTGACATATGGTATCGCCTTCGGATTGTCCATATCAACCAACCTCCTTCCATCGAGGACATCATTTCGTCTATTTGTATTGGTTTATCGAGGAAGGTCAGTCCGTCGCATCCGTCATGAGGATGAGATTGCTGTTCATGAATTATCAAATTCTCACACGTGTAATCATACCAACTTGAAACCTTTTAGAGGAAATCATCCGGGAAAACGAACCTTTTGTCATGGGGTATCGGATCATGTTCCCGCTGTCTTTGTTTTATGCTTTTACGGTGTCGTACAACTCTGAAAGACTCAATTTGGCCTATAACATGGCAAAACAATAGAGTGGGTCACTAAGCAAGTCTAGTATTCCTACCCGTATGGTATGTTATTAACATGTTTGTTTAGATTCATCATGAATGAATATCCCGAGTTGAATAACGAGTCCTATGTCTTGTACGATCGTGTCATGACTCCTCTTGCCGCTCAACTAGAGCGAAAACCAAGAAGGGATCGTGGCATGAGAATAGGTCATTATTCCACTTCTTCTTCTTTCGCCTTTCAATCAAGCCATCCTTATCTCACATCTCAACAATGATGAAAATGCGATGGTAAATGATAAGGGACCTCGCGTGCAAGCACTCCTTGTCCCTATTTCGATTAAATCAATTCCATAACATCAAGTTCCTTAAGTTTTTCAAAACCTACCTAATATCGACCCTCACCTTGAACCATTTTACACCCGCCAAACTGAAATCATCAACCGTCAAGTACAATTACGAGATGAGCATCGTGGTGGAGTAAGGTCAATCAGAAAAAGTCTTAGAAGGTTGTGGAGAAACATGAAGAAGTGAGCAATGAGGGAAATTGCTTTATGACATTATTATCTATATTATTTACTAATCTATTATGATTAGGTGTTTAAACTTATGCTACTTATTAGTAACTTAGTACTTAGTATGGGCAACTTAGCTTGCCATGGATGATCTTTCGATTTTATCATCCTAAACCAATGCTTGCATGCACCTTGATAGACTTTTGCTATATATATATATATATATATATATATATATATATATATATATATATATATATATATATATATATTATGCAATGCTAACTTTTGATCAAATTTCCTAGCATAATGCTTCCCTTATAGAACTCAAGATAATTGATATTGTGAGGTTAGATAATGAGTATTAGATGATTCATGATGAAATAGAATTGACTCAAAAAGGGAAATTTAGAAAAAAAAAATTATCAGGAAATTCTGGAAAAAGTTTTCTATCTCCAGAAAACGGCCCCCTAAAATACTGGGCGGCCCCCTAATATATATGGGACCGCCAGTAATTAAGGGACCGCCATCAGAGGTCACGGATTCTTCTACTGTGACCTTCTGAATTTCTGTGCAGTTGACCACTATCCCATCTAGGCACAGCTATAATTTCTGCATTTTGACAAACACCTTTTGGAATCTAAATCTTCAAACCCCATGCCTTACTTCTTCAATCCATTTCATCCACCTATAAATCATGGAACCTTTCTTCATCATCCTAATCACATCATTCTACCATGAATTCCACCAATGCCTCCTCATCTAATCCTTCTAAGAAAATCAAACTCACCATAATCCCTCCTAGACAATTATTTGTCAACATCTCTAGTGATGAAGATATCCACCAACACACACTCTCCTACAACAACCTCCTCATCTCCAACTCCTCCAAATGCACCATCAAAAACCACATCCACTAATCAAACATCATCAAGTCAAGAAAACACATCTTCTTCCTTTCACTCAAAACTTCAAATTTCACCACCATCTTTACATGAACCAACTTCTCCTCATCACTTGAACCCCTTGCTTGACAACATTTCAGATGTTCCTCTTAGACCTCTAAATCCTCAACTACTTCAAAGTCATCATTCCTTGGATATCACACTTTCTTTGTTCCCAATCACTCCTCTTGATCACATTCATGACACTCCATCACCAGCATCTCAACACACACCTCAACACCTATCATGTGGTCATCCTCTTTTCTACAACATCATGACTATCATGGTTCAACATGTTATTTGTTGTTCTCCACAACCGAAACTTTTTCTTCACCCTAAAGAATATATGAATATCATGATTGCTCAAACTTGAATATCTTCTTACTACCGCCATTACTTCACACTTTCCCACCATCCACCTAAAAATATCTAAATGTTTCATAAACGTAAAACCCCAATACCTTTTGCTTAAAAAGTCATTCTTTATGAATCATGAATATTTAAGAGCATATGTAGGTATTGTTTCCTCTTTATCTTGGTATTATTCTAGCTTTTATGAATCTTTGCCATGCATAATTAGTATTGAATGTGCAAATGTATGGTTTCACTTGTTAGTGAATGGATAACTCTTCTTTTGATTTAAATATAATGTGTTAACTTGAAAGATATTTGTCTTGCACTTGTACTTCTAACCTTGTTTTGTAGCACACAATCTTCGTAAGGTTGATCCCTTGGTGCCCTGAACAAGGGGGAGCACACATCAAGGGGGAGTCTTGATTTCGTCGATTTCTTTCTTCCTTTGACAACTCGACGATCATTCTTTTTGAATTCGACAAAAAAGGGGAGAAATGGAATGAAACTCATTAATAATCTTGAAACATTTAATTTTATACAAAATGAGTTTATATTTTGTCATCATCAAAAAGGGGGAGATTGTTAATACAAATAATGTCTAAAAACGTTATTTATATTTTTCGACCTCTCAACGTTTTGATAATAACAAAATGTAAAAACGTTTACGATAAAAATAAACGTTTACAAATTATTAATCGTAAAATTCCATTTCTAAGATTAGTGATCACTTAAGGTATGTACAAACAAATCATTAAGCATGATTAGTGATCAAGAAAATATTTCTTTCTTAACCATTACATTTTCACAAAAGTATTTCTACAAAATAAATAATACTTTTTAATAAAAGAAAATGTTTTATTTAAATAATAAAATTTGAATATGGTTTTCCCCCCAAAATGGAAGCTTCTATACCAGATACAACCTTCCCCACAAAAAGACAAAAACAGGAGCGTAGTCTAGTGGCGGCCCCCTTATAGGCCTGGCGGCCCCCAGATATATCTGGGACCGCCGGGACCGCCGCCAGCTAGCCGTTGGAAATCCTGTCTATAAATACTGCACTATTTCTGACAGAAAAATATACCTCTTTGCACGAATTTTTCCAGTCTTCTTTCTCTCTCTAAAAACCTTTTTTTTCACTAAATCTCTTGATCACTAACATTGTTTGATCTTGTTTCAAGTGATCCAATCTCTTCTTCTCATCTCTCCTCTCATCTCTATCAAGCGCAAGAGAAGAACATCCTTATTCACCAAGAAACGAATTGTTATTAGTGATCTCTCCTTTCTTCTTCTAAGTATCAAATCTCTATTATAATTATATTGTGAAATTGTGTTATTCATATTGTGTATAAATCCGATAGAGTGTAATCTATGATATGTAGAGCTCGTGAAGTGTAGATATTTCTATGCTAAGATTAGGACTCAACGTTTAGCTTAGTGTCGGAAAATAACGTAACCGACGTGTAAACGGTTTTCTCCGCCTAAAGGGAGCATGTTGACATAGTGAAATCTCGAGTAGGATACTCGGGGAGTGGAGTAGGGCGAAGAGGAGCTTCATAGCCTAACCACTATAAATCTTGGCGTATTGGTTTGATTGTTCCTTTCCTTATCTCTTTATATTATTGTCATTGTTATTTAGTATTAGTTTAGATATTTACATTGTTGATTCATATTGTTGATTGGTTGAACATACAACTCGAATCTAAGTATTTTGAAAGCAAACTTTTAAAACATAAAACGAACCAGTAAACTATTCAACCCCCCTTCTAGTTTCCACAATTGGTATCAAAAGCCAAGGTCACTATTTTTTTTGAAATATATTGTATTTTAAAGCTTGGATCGATCTATGGATTCCGACAAATATCTAAAAGGGTAATCCATGCAAAGACCACCACTTTTTTAAAGTGATAGTTTTATTTATTGGAAAATAGATTTGAGACATATGTTAAATCAAAAGATCTTGATCTTTGGCATGCTATTACTAACAGTGATTTTTAACCTATTCAACAAAATCCAGAAACTAAATTAGATGAGGTTATCCCTTTTGAAAAACAAAGTGATGATCTTAAAAAGAAGCTTGCAAAATAACGAAGCCAAAATGGTTATTTACAATGCTTTGCCAAGAAAAGAATATGAAAGAATTTTCATGTGTAATACGGCAAAAGAAATTTAGAAAACTTTGTTAATCACCCATCAAGGTAATAGCCAAGTCAAAGATAACAAGATTGACCTTTTGGTACAACAATATGAACAACTCGTCATTTTCTAAATACGTAATCTAGAGATATGTGCTTTTGCAGATTTTAATATCTAATTATTACTAGTCAAAAATCTCCTTGATAAAGGTTATTCTAGCATAATTAAGTTAGGAATTTCTAGGACACTAACTCCTAAATGGAGAGCAAAGTCACGGTGATTGAAGAGTCGAAAAGACCTAACAACACTGTCCTTGATGAACTCATCGGGAACCTCAAAGTTCACGAGATGATCATCAAGAAAGATTCTGAAATAGTCAAAGCTAAAGGAGAAAGAAAATCTCTTACTTTAAAGGCTAAGAAAGAATCTAGTGATGAGGAGTGTTCGACTTTCGAAAGTGAAGATGAAGAATACGCCATGGCGGTTAAAGACTTCAAGAAGTTCTTTGAGAGAAGATGTAGATTCGTGAGAAAACTCGAACGACAAAAAGACGTTTCAAAGAAGCCGAGATGACAAGAACGGTAAAGGTGATAGAAAATGTTTTAGATGCGGCGATCCAAATCATCTTATTGGAGAATGTCCAAAACCACCGAAAGACAAGAACCAAAGAACATTCGTCGGAGGTTCTTGGAGCGATAACGGTGAAGAAGATGATGAAAAAGTCAAAGACGAAACATGTCTCATGGCTCAAGCATCAAATGAGGTACTTTCCGAATCCTGTTACTTTAGTGATGAAAACTCATCAATAGATGATTTAGTTTTAGATAATGAATATAATAAAATGTGCAAAATTAGTTTAAAGATAATCACTAAAAACAAAAGATTACAAGCCACTAGAAAGAGTTTAGAAAAAGAACCTAGTACTCTAAAAGAAAAAGTGTCTACACTCGAGAAAAATAAGAGAGTTGATCTCGAATGCGTAAAGTGTCATATGCTTAAAATTGAGAATAAAAACTCAAAGAGGAAGCCATTAGATTAACTAAATTTGAAAAGAGTACACATTGTCTAAATGAAATGTTAAGTTATCAAAAACCCTCCGGAGAAAAATTGGGTTTAGGGTTTAATTCATTTGAAGCGTCATCCAGAGGAACTAAGGAAATTTGTGAAAGCCTAGAAAAAGGCGTCTTCTGATAGAGGTCCCATAAATATAGGCGGCCCCCATATTGTACAGGCGGCCCCCAAAGGAAAATATGTGTACCGTCAGTCATCACGCTAGATCATGAGAAAAGTATGTCATTTTCAAACACTCTTTTGGTCTAGACCAACAACATAATAGTAAACAACGTCAAAGTTCCCATGCTAGGATGATAAGTTAAACAATTTTATAAGCCATTGTCAAAACCCGGAGTTGGTTTTTCAAAACCTAATTTGAGATTAAAAACTCCACCACCTAGAAGAGTCAATAACTCTTATTCTAGAAATAGAACACCATAACCAAGAAGAAATGATGGTAGACAAAATCGACCTCATAGATTTTTTGTAACTTGGAATAATTTTCAAAATCAAAGTTACATGCCTTGGGGAATGATTTCATCATTTCCGCATCCTAACGAAATGAAACAAATGCATGGGATGTTCAACACTAACAACTTTGGACCCATGAGATATTGGGGACCAAATGTTTGAGTTATTGTCTTACATAAATAGATATGCCTTGGAGTCGACTTGGAACCCGATAAGTAGATAAAGGATAGCGGATGCTCTAAACACATGTCGGGTAACCGAAAGCTCTTCTCAAGCTACAAGACATACAACGAAGGTAATGTTATTTTTGGTAGCAATCTTCACAGTAACATCAATGGCAAATGTACGATTTCTAATGACTCTCTCAAAATAGATAATGTAGAACATGTAGATACCTTAAGATTTAACTTGCTAAGTGTAGGACAAATATGTGATAATAAGTGTATATTAAGCTTCTCTGAACATAATAGTGAAATTATTAAGGATGGTAAGGTCATAGGTAGAGGTATTAGGAAGAAAGGCTTATATGTGATGAAATTAGGAAATAAGCCAAAAGACCAAATTTGTCTAGCAACGATGATAAAACTCCACGTGTGCATAAAGAATTAAGTCACGTTAATATGTGTCTCATTTAATTGTTAGCATTTAAGGAATTAGTTAGAAACTTACCTAAGCTTAAGTTTGATCAACACTTCTATGGTGCTTGTAAAATTAGAAAACAAGCTCACGCTAGTCACAAAGCTAATAATATAGTCTCAACGACTAGATGCTTAGAACTCCTTCATATGGGTCTCTTTGGTCCATCCACCGTATGGAGTTAAGGAGGAAACCACTATACCTTAGTCCTAGTAAATGACTACTCTAGGTATACTTGAACTAAATTAATTAAGGATAAAACCGAAGCCTTCGATCAATTCGAAATATTTAGTAAGAAAATTCAAAACCAATTAGGATGTACACTAGTGTCAATAAGAACTGACCACGGTAGGGAATTTGATAATGAGGTGCAATTTGGAGAGTTTTGTGATGCAAATGGAATTACACATAACTTCTCCGCTCTACGTACTCCTCAATCAAATGGCGAGGATGAAGTAAACTAGGACACTTCATGTGATAACGTATAATTTTTCTACAGGGTTAAGTATTATAAAATATTATAGTATTGTATTTTGAAGTCTTTCGATCTTGTTAGTTTTCCTGATGAAAGCTGAAAAGTTGACTTCTGTTGACTATTTTGCGTATAAGCAGTTTTGATTTAACCAGAATTTTGATGAAGTTTTGAGTTCGCTAATGAATCTCTTTTGATTTGTTTTTCTGTTTTAGAGTAGTTTTGAAGTTTTCAGTGCTTTCCAAGAAGTTTTCCCGCGTTTAGCGAAAAATCATCACACAGCGCGTACCGGCACGACAGTTTATTCATATGTGGAGATCTAATGAAGTTGGGAATGTGTTAATGGGTTTATTTATTTAATAAATTCATAATAATGAAATAACATTGATTTAAAACGTAAATCGTGAGTGTGAGACTTGAAAGTTTCTAGAAAATGGTTGTTTTTGTGAAATTCGGTAAAAGACTGTGACGGTCGTAAAAAGGTGAAGTGTTGGTTGAAAATAAGTTGTCAAACCATATTTTGTGGTTTAAAGTGTTTTTAAATGGATGAGCAAGGTTCAGTTGGGTTTTGTAAAAAATTCATGTTTTCGGTCCGGAGTCGGCCGATAACGGCTCAAAATGGATTTTTGTAGCAATTTAATGTGATAGGTGTCGTGTGAATAACCTAGGTTTATGGAAAAATGATTTTAAACACAATGGAAATGATAACTAAGTTCGATTGACGTTTTAAATAGATGAAAATTGAGTTTTTAAGTGATCCCGACACAAAAGGAAGACCTAAGGCCTTCCCTAGGATCCATTCAGTCAAAGGAAGTCAAGAGGAGACAACATGGCTATTTTTAAGCTAGCATGTCTTGCATAGTACTCATATAACCACCATTACCTCAACCATTTCATTCATTATCTCATTTTCAAAATAACAAAAAAAATTATATCTCTTCCTCTCTCTCTCTCTATATATATTTCGGACGAACCACAAGGAAAAGGAAAAATTTTTTTTGAAGATTATCTCAAGAACATGGGTTAAGATTAGATAGTGGGTTGATAGTTAGTAGATGTGGGTTATATAAAACGTGTGCGAATTCGTTCCTTTCACGTCAAAACCGAACGAAAAAAAAAAAAAAAAAAGCAAAAAAGAAAAAAAAAGAAAAACAAGGTCATCCAAAATTGTAAGTTTTCTAAACTTTATTAAAAGTTGTACTTTTGTGGCTATTATGGTGTTAAAACACTAGTTGTACAAGTTGATCGTCGTAAAAATCAAATCTTGGATATGAAAATGTGAAAAGGGGTGTTTGTGCGTCGGCTAAAAAAAGAAAGAAAGTCCCTTGACTCGTTTATGCATTTAGAAATTCTCTGTTTCGACACCATTGTGTTATGATGATATCCATGACGTTACGCCTCACGTTCCCGCCTTGGCGGGGTGTGACAGGACGATGCCACTTAAAGAGCCAAACTCAGCGGAGGTGAGGCTTCTATCAACTAGGTTCCATGCACTTGCAATAATTACGTCCTTTGCTTTAACTTCAGGTCCATCAAAAGTTTTGTCGGTACATGAATCTCATAATTTATGTAATTTTAACTCACAAAAAGGTAAGTATATTGAAGGAAATCTCCTAGTTCTCTTGGTTATAATCCAATTAGAGTGATAAGTCTGTTACGTTCTAAGTTCTTACAATCCATAATTATCATGACTACGAGGTGTAGGATTCGGTCTCTCGGCTAAGGGTATGGTGTTTCTATATGCTAAGGTTTGAGAAAAATTTGCTTAGTTATGACGCTTACGAATATGAATACGAATACACGTGACCGACACGACTCACGAATACGCACGCAAAATATTAATAAAGCACGAGTTCGATATAATCCCGTTGACAATGTAGAGAAAAGAAAGAAAATAAAAATGGAAAGTAAAGGTAAATTAACAAAATTTTATGGTGACTACTCCCAGCATAGCATGGTCCTTCCTGAATTATACATAGGTGATCAAGCTATGGGTAATTAAGGACTAACGATGCAATGTTCATTTCGTCAAAACTAGTGTTATGTTTATCAAAGTTACATGGTATATACATTATGGTTTATAAGATAGCGAACAATTCGTAAAAACAAAGACAAGATAGTTTATATAGCAACACAAAACATTTTGTAAAGTAACGTAAAATAGCTCAAGAGGTGATATCAAAATAGTTTACGATAAAGTCACTTGACGGTTTATAACGTAACAGTAAGGGGGTTCATAATATGGTATCAAATTGTTTACGAGTTGACAACCCAAAAATTTATAAAGTGACAACGTAATAGTTTGTAAAAGACACGAAGTAGTTCATAAGATGACGACGACATAGTTTATAATTTGACAGCGAAATATTTTAAAACGACAACGAATTAATTCATGAGGTGATAATGAAATGGTTTGTAAAATGACTACAAAGTAGTTTATAATAGTGAAGCAAAAGAGTTTATAAATAACTGCAAAATAGGTTATAAGATGGAAACAAATTAGTTCATTAAATGATAGCCAGATAATCTATAAGGTAATAGTAGGATAATTATAGGAGATTGACAAAACGGTTTATAGAATGATATCAAATTAGTTTAAAAGGTGTTAGCGTAATGGTTTATAAAATAGTGGCAAAAGAGTTTATGAACGACGACAAAATGGGTTAAAAGATAAAGACAAGTTAGTTTGAAAAGTGATTGTGAAAGTAGTTATGATATGGCACTAGAACAGTTTATAAAACAACGGTGAAACAATTTATGTTAATGAAGAAGTTTATAAGATGGTAACAAAATGCTTTTATAGAATGGTAGTAAAATGGTTAATACGCTGTCAGCAAAATGGTTCGCAGACTGATGGTAAAGTAGTTTATAAAATGTCTATAAAATAGTTTATGAGGTGACGCTAGAATGGTTTATAAATGATAGTGAAATGGTTTATAAGGTGTTGAAATAAACAGGAAGCTATCAGCTAAACGGTTTGTAAGCTGGCGGTAAAATAGTTTATAACGCGACAACTACTATGTTTATAAGACGACACTAAAATAGTTCATAGTATAACGTCCAATTAGTCTATAACAGTAAAGCGGTTTATAAAATAATAGTGAAATGGGTTGTAAGACGGTAATATATTTGAGGAGTATCTTACATAAATTATTTGAGAATTGAAGTGTAACTAACGAAATCTCCATGACACAAAATGAACATAGGGTTTAGAAACATCCACTAAATACACAAAATTTATAGGAAAGTACTAGTGTAAAACTCTTAGGGGTTACTGTCCAAGTCTATTTAGGTTCTACTAGGCACGATAGGAAATCTCTCTTTGAGTATCAACATTATCTTTGACGACCTTGAAGTTCTCGCGAGCTTTTACTTTCTAAATAAAGTTCACACGGTTCGGATGTTGACAATCACTCTTGTAATGTCCTGATTTTCCACACTCATAATAGGTATTTTAGGTTTCTAATTTGCCACTGCGGCCTCTAAGTTGTTATTAAAATGGGTTTCCTACAATCTCTACTCGTATGGCCAACTCTCTTGTAGTTATTGCACTCCACAGTGCACGGTTCAGTGAGGCGCAACTTACGTTCGTTGTAGAAGGGTAACTTTTCTACATATCTAATTTTGTTATTTGGTCTAGCAGTGTAAGCTCTCGCGACCTTTTGTCGTTTATCTTATTGTTAGCATTCCTTGCCACCTTGACTTTCTAACATACATCATGAGCCACACGGGTTTGCCTCATAAACAGCAATAGCTTTAATAGCATTAACAATTCGTTGGGTTATAATACACTTAATCCTTGCGGAACTCGTTTCTTGTCTTGTTGCCGTCATTCTCTTCAAATCAAAATAAATAAAAGAAAAATAAAATAAGTCCGGTTCTGAAAGTCGCGTTTCCAAAAGTGGAATGTTACGAGGTGACGGGTTAAAGTCATGTTCAACTTAATCGGCATGTTCTAGATGACGGTATGAGACGACGTAGGAGAAATAAAAGTATGGGACGGATGCTCAACTCGCATTCGGGTTCAGACAGTAAAATAACTTAGGGTCGGAAGACTGTGACAAGTTTCAATGTTATGTAAAATAGTATATTGTAAATTTATGAAGAAGTTTTATTGACCATCGTATCACTCATGATGTCTCGAGAAACGTTTAGAGACCATTGTGCAACTCACAATGTCCTGGGGGAAAGATCTATTATTTATATAAATAACTTTTATATAAAACTAACAAGAAAATCTACGTAAGGCAAAATAAATGTAATATAATTATGGAAATGTATTATAATTAATACTCGTTTACTTATCGATAGTAATTATATACGTAAGCAAGTAAACACGTAGGATCACATACTGGTTATAGAACAGACCTAGATATACTACCTAGTTCTCTATAACCTAGTCAAAAACACGTGTCCGGGGGCGTGACGTCATAATACACATCACACAAGATACAAATAACGACATCTAAGGGTATGTTTGAAAATCCAACATCGTTGCATTAATTAAAATAGTTAAAGTTTGACATGTGTTTAAAGATAATATGCGGAAGCGAATAAAAGTTTTAGAAATTGATAACGATTTTTAAACAGAAGATAATAGCGTTTCTTAAAAATTGGCCCAAAGCATAGCGACACCAAATAACAAGCAAAGACATCCACAGCTAATCACCTGAGAAAAACATGCTAAAACTGTCAACATAAAGTTGAGTGAATTCATAGGTTTGAATTTAATATTAAAATTGGACCACAAGTTTACAATACGCACGTGACAGTTATAACAGATACAACTTCACATAAAAAGAATGTATTTATTGTTGCACTAAGCTCATGACATC
>BQNB010092039.1:0-26717 GCA_026074375.1 Tanacetum coccineum | reverse complement strand
GTTAGCTTATATTTAAGAGCCCGTTTACCCGTCTAGCCTATTACAACGTATATTAATTAATGACCGAGATGTAATATAATTAATGAATGAACTTTCATTGTTCGACTCAATATTTTGAGGCTAACATATGTATTGACCTGGTTTCTACCTAAAGTGTGTGGAGGGCTGTGTTGTGTGGAGGGCTTCTTTCTTTTCACCCTTTATCCATACATTTCTTTTTAATTCTTCAACCCCTTCAATGCTTAACAAAACGTCATTACTAACACCTTGTTGTGATTGTTCCAATGTTAGCTCAATCTTAGTCGACATTCTTCCCTTATACACATTCATCTCCAATCATACCTAAGGACTGTTATTTCTAACTATGGAGTGTCCTTGGGTAGTGATAGTAGTTTTAATACACTTGTAAAATATACTATAATAATAATATTCCAAAGAGCAATTAATAAAATTACCAAGTTACCCTTGATAAAATTCACTCTCAAAAATATATAATACAATATATAATATGTATATTTAACCGGGAAGTATGATCACCCGGGTTGTTTCCCCAATGACTTGTGTAATTGAAACCACGTTTAAGCTCGGATTATGATTTGAATGAAAGCAAAGATATTTTTATGATCTATAACTACCAAATAAGAGCAACAAGTAAAAATGAACAATTTAAAGTAATTAAGCACTAAAATAAGTAAACGAGAAACAAATAAAACGCGACCAATAAGCAAGTAAATTAAATTTAACTCCTAAAAATGTAAACTAAATTTCTAAACCTAAGATAGGACAAAAGAAAATTTTAGGAAGAAGAAAAACATTTTTCTGATTATTTTTGAATTTATGATGAATTTAAATCTAATTTAATCTAATTAAATCCTAAAAAATAGCAAATTAAGTACTAAATATTTGGAAAAATGATTTTTAAACTTAGAAAAGTCTAAAATAACATAAAAATTCAGAAAACTATTTTTAACTATTTTAAAGATTAAAATCCTATTTTTAAAATTAGAAATTAAAGCTTAAAAATGAAAATTAAAATCTAAAAGGTGTAAAAATGATTTTACTGAATGTAATCCTAAAGCTATTTTTTATAAAACTAAAAACTATTTTTTTGTAATTTTTATAAAACTTTTTCTATTTTTTATTTATTTTTGAAAATTTAATCCTACGAAAAATCCTAGTAAATTGTAAATTAAAAGGAAAATTCTGAAAAATTCAGGTAAAATCTAAAATGCAACAAAGATTTAAGGAAAAATCAAAGGAAAGTTCCAGCTTAACAAATAAGCTCTATAAGCCCGTAGTTAAGCTACGGCTTATAAGCTAAAAGGGAAATGAAAACGTGTTTAAAGATTAAATGGAAAGAGAAGATAACGGATGAGCTATTGTAGCACACTTGTTAACACGTATGGCATATAAGATAGAGGTCGTGGGTTCGAGGCAGGCAAAACCCCTTTTTGTACTTTTTTTTAATTTTTTAACTTTTATGAAAAACTAAATACTAGGGCTTAAAGAGGACACAAAAGTAAGCTATTTTAATAAAAGAGACATAAGCTGAAAACCACTATTAAGCTCTTAAACAGCTTATCAATAAGCTGCCTTCAGAAAGTGGGGATTTCCCCTTGGTTTTACTTATAAGCTTGTAAAAAGCTCATTTTAAGCTCAATTTGAGAAAGAAAAGGTGATCTAGCAAGCTTATGATTTGCTTAATCTAAAATTGAAAAGTAAATTAACCTAGAGATAGATTAAGCTAACTAAAATTAAAGGTAAAAATGCTAAACTCAAGAAACTAAGCAAAAAGCATAAAATCCATATAAGCTCAAATTCTTAATAAGCTAAATTAGATTATAAGCTTTTAAAATCTAATCAAACAACTCCTAAGTTATGAAACTAAATGAAATATTATTGCAATTTCTGCCCGATAGATGTCTACCCGAAAACATCCCCAAATTCGACATGCTATACGTTCGTTACTAGGTGATTAGACTAGTCACCCGATCGGGGAGGTCGTTCCCCTATATTGATCTATTTATAACATTCGCGCTGCATAATGTATTTTACAACTACATTTTTGCATTTGACAGTTCATGATAAAATTGGCTCAACTTGAGTTATCGCTGTTAGGCAAACATGTTATCATTTAAAATAATCCAATTGCGTCCCATTTTAGAAAATAATGCATGTTTCCACCCTTAGTTATAAATCATTGAATCTTAAACAATGTGGGGGCTCTATGAACTCACCTTGAGTTCAGATAATCCAAATATTACAGATAACGCGTTCACGCAATATCTTCAGGATGCAATCTATTTAATTTAGGTCGTTAGTTACCTAATCACTTTATGTAATCTACTACCATTGCATAAGTCTATCTAGCTAATCACCATCTAATTGTTTGAGTGAAAACATATTTATAATTGCAAAAACATTTATAAATATCTGAATGAAGTAATTATAGTTATTCTGGGTAGGGTATTAGTTACTCCTGGTCGTGTATGTTGTTATCCTGGTAGTTTTTTAGTTTATATGGTAGTGTTGTAGTTACCTGGTAGTGATATTACTAATTGGTAGTAATATAGTATACTCATTGGTAGTGTTATTACTACTGGTAGTATCTTATGTTACTCCGGTAGTGTTATTACACTGGTATTGTATATTAGTTACTCCATGGTAGTAGTTATTCTACTGGTCAGTATATAGTTACTCCTGGTAGTTCTAGTTACTCATGTTAGTTATTGGATTATTTTCTAGTCTGACCAGACTTTTATTGACCCACTAAATCACCATATTCATGACTGGTTTCTAAAGGAGAATTTATGCAGAAAAACGATATTTTTGAACAACTTTCTAGTTCTGTCCGAGACTGAAACTCGCCGATATATGGGCGAAAAAAGCACTCGCATCAGATCTAATGCAGAGTATTAATTACCAAATAAGCCAGATTTTGCCCACGCGTAAGACCCGTTTTCATCGCTTTTAGACATTAAAGAACCTCGCGGGGAAGTATAACGGACCTTCCGACGACTTTCATGTTTCGGCCGAAGGGCGATAAACGGACTCGAAAGTGCCGCAAAATTCCATTTAAAAAATCCTGACAGAAAACTACTAAATAACAAATGCGGGATTTTTAAACCTCGAATATATACCTAGTTTTCGCTCTAACTTTTTCGATTATAATTCCGTTTACAAGTTTCTTACCTTTTCGGAATCATCGTTGAATCATATACTTTATAAAAAAATATTAAATTAATGTTTGTTATATTACGAATTTTGGACTACATTTGTGTGACCTTGTGAATTTCATTTTTTAAACTTGTTTTATACCTTACTACTTTTGTAGTTAATCATTTTTACACCCAACTTATATGGTACAATAACTTTTCGTCCCTTCTAATGGATATAGCAATTATTCTCAACATATATAAATAGTGGCAAAATGATCATTACTAAGTAAAAACTCCATTTACATGTTAAAAATACTACATGGTGATTTAAAGCTACAATAGAACTGAACATTATGCATAAATATGAATATTGAAAGAACATAAATGGGTTCTAGAGACCCTATGGTGTTTGATTGATGATGATCAACAAATGCTAAACCCGTGTTTAGCCTTAAAATCCAAGCTTGCACAAAGAAAACCCTTGTTTTCTTCAATAAAATCCCTAGCTTCCTTTTCTTGATTATTACTTGCAAATGGTGATTCAATGGTTGGAAACACCTTAGAATGACTTGTAATGGATGTGTATAGAAGGGTATAGGTTGAATAAAATTTTGTATGGATTGTTTAGAGGGGGGGGGGGGGGTTGAGCCGTGGCTATAAGAGAGCCAAAAGGAGGGTTTTTGTGATTTTTACTTAAGTGTTTTGCTATATATGTGTTACTTGCATGCATATAAGTATTATATAAGTGTTTAACTAGTCAAAAGGTGTAATAGGAGTCCAAGGAACATGAGGAGGGTCTTAGGGAAGACTCTTGGTCAAAGGGAACAAGGTATGGGTGTGCTTAATGCATATGTGATGTACATTGACCAAGTGTTAATGTTTCTTTCATTTTTCTTGTATAACCTTGTATAGATTGCACTAATTTCGGCATATATATGTTATATATGATATATTTTTGTAACTTTTTATGTATTGGGTATAAATGTGGGTATTTGTTGAAGCGTAGAATTATTTTGGTGGTTCCGGGAGTGCCTAAACGCAATTTATCGCGAAACGTATACACTTTACGTATCCGATAAAAATAATATGAACAAAGTTAATAATTATTCTCAAAATAATTACAATAACCTTGCTTGGATGTAAAACATTTAAATTGTTTGTTGCATGTTTACATTTAACGCTTTATATTTGGCGTCGCGATTTAGCTTAACATTTACGATTTAAAGCAAACGCGTACAATACAAAAGGTACATTGTGGATTTATCGATGTCGTCAATGACTTGAAAACATAGGGTGTTATAGACTTCCCCCGTTTTTAACGCAGCGTTATCTCAGGCTCACGATTTGCTAGAACTTGTACAGACGGTGTGGTCTTGGGTGAAGAGGTGTTGGTATTCTTCTCGAATTGGTCTGTTCGTTCCACGTGAATCTCAGGACCTCTCTTGGAGTTGCACGCAACCTTGGGGAAAATGGGATTCGGGCTTCGCTTCAACCGTTTAAACTTCACGGCCCATATTCTAATGGTTCCTCATCAAAATGAAGCTTGTCATCGAGATGAAAAAGTTCCATCTAGCGGAAACGGCTATGGTTTCGTCGGCACATGACACTTTTTCAGGTTGGACACATGGAATGTATTATGAACTCTGCTCAGCTCTTCTGGAAGTTCGAGCTTGTAAGCAACCTCTCCGACCTTTTCTAACACCTTGAAAGGTCAATACCAAGGGTTTAATTCCCCCGTTTTGACAAAACGTACAACCCCTTTCCAAGGCGAAACTTTAAGCATAACTTTTTCCCCGATTGGAATTCCTTTGGTTAGTTTATGCTTCAGATCGGCGTATCTTCTGTCGATCATGAGCGGCTGGCTCCTTTTGCTGATCTGGATGATTTTCTCAGTGGTTCTCTTGAATTACGTTCTGGACCGAGGATTGGAGCTTCTCAACTTACAGTCCAAAATACAGTCGTCTGAACGACACTTTCGACATTAAAGTGCTTCGGATGGTGCGGCTTGATGCTAGCGTGATAGCTTTCGTTGTATGAAAAACTGACTTAATGGCAAATGGTTGGACCAACCCTATCCATAAATCGAACGACAAGCAAGCACGCAACAATTCATCGAGAGTTTGAATGGTCCTCTCGCTTTTGTCCGTCTGTTTGTGGTTTGGATCCGCGTTACGTCTATCCAAATTAGTACCCAAGATACCTTCACCATCACACCACCCTATACGCCACCACTGTTCTGAAGTGACCTCCAGGAAATTGGTATGCGAATCTAGGAGGTCGCGATCACATTGATTGAGACAGGTATTTTTTCTCTGTCTCTGTGGACCACCTCATTTAGGTTATTTTTAGTAATTTATCAAAGGTCGTCTTCTCATTGGTGGGAAGATCGCCAGACTTTAGTGAGGCGGTTTAACAATCACCCAAATGGAGGTCGTTTAGCCTTGCGACGGACTTAGGAAGCTTGTAACAAAATCCATAGTGATGTTGTCCCACTTCCATTCAGGTATCTTGGGTTGTACCAATAATCCTGATGGCCTTTGATGTTCGGCCTTGACCTTAGCACAGGTCAGACACTTGCTAACATAGGTGGCGATGTCGGCTTTCATATTGGGCACCACTTATAGGCTTCTTCATGTCTTGTATCATTTTGTCGGAACCGGATGAATAGGAGTATTTGATTTGTGGGACTCGTGCATGATCTCACGTCCGGTGTTAAATCGCCATATACAAGTTAAACCAAACTCTTTGCCATTGAGGCACAGGGGTCCATCCAGCAGTGGTTCCATGTTGGTTCTCTAATTGCTTTTGGAATTTAGCGTTTTCAATAATACATCCACCAACGTCTTCACTCTTAATGTTCTCTGGTTTATGGCCCTTTCAGCTCTGAGGCTTTTAAGACATGTTTGGGAAGATCCAAGCTAATTGTCTATGACTAAGGCTCGAACTCTTAACGGGTGGTTCTCGTTCTTTCCCTGCTCAAAGCATCAGCCAACGACATGTGCTTTCCCCGGGTTGTTGATAACGAATATCGCAATCCTAATCACTTTAGCAACTTAAACTTTCGGCGTTTTGCTCTTGTCACTCTTTTTGATATATATATGTGTTGCAAACTCTTGTGATCGGTGAACACAGTACACTTTAGTCCAATAAATAATGTCTCTAGATCTTGAGAGCGAACACACTGCAACAAGTTCTAAATCATGAGTTGTATAGTTCTTCTCATGAATCTTTAACTGGAGTGAGGCAATAGAAAATCACCTTTTTCTCTTTTGCATCTACACAGTGACCCTAAACCCTTCTTTGATGGTCGCAGTATTGCGAAGAAATCTTCGCTTCCTTCAGGTAATGCAAGGATTGGTGCACTGCACAACTTTTTTAAAAGTTGATAAGCTGCTTCATGTTTTTCGCTCCACTCAACTTGCCTTTATTTTGAGTAAGTTAGTCATTGGTTGGCGATCTTTGAAAACCCTTTAATGAATCTTCGGTTTTATATACCAGCAAGACCTAAAAAATACGAATTTCAGTTGGTGACTTAGTGAGATGTCCAATTCTAATTGGATTCAATCTTGGCTAGTCCATATGATTTCCTTCCTCTATCGATCACGTTGACCGTGGAAATGTACTTTGGGAATCCAAACTTCACATTTGGACAAACTAGGAATACATCTCCTCCTTCTTAAGCAGTTCTAAGATTTGTTTAGAGTTGTTCTTTATGTGCTTTCTTGTTCTTCGAATATATCAGGGAATATCGTCAATGAAGGACAATCACGAATTTATCTGATATGGTTTGAATCCGATTCATAAGGTCATGAATACGGCAGGTGCGTTTGTAAAACCAAACGGCAAAACTTGAAATTCGCTAATGGCAGTTTAACGAGTTCTGAAGGCAGTCTTCGATGCTTCTTCTCGAACCCTTAGTTGCGTGATAACCTCGACCTTAGGTGATCTTTCAAGTTTGACACTCGACCCTTGAAGCTGATCAAATAAATCATCAATTCTGGGGAGTGGATAACGGTTCTTCACTGTTAGTTTGTTTAATTCCCGATAGTCAATGCACATCCGGAATGATCCATCCTTCTTCTTGACAAACAAGACCGGAGCTCCCCAGGGTGACGAAACTGGTCTTATAAAAGCCGTTGTGGATAGCTCTTTCAGTTGCTCAGATAACTCTTTCATTTCGGAAGGCGCCAATCGATAAGGTGCCCGTGCTACAGGTGCAGCACCAGGTACCAAATCAATTTGAAACTCCACTTGTCTAGTCGGAGGAAGACCCGGCAAGTCCTTAGGAAATACTTCAGGAAAGTCTCGAACTATTGGCACGTCCTCAAGTCGCTTCCTCTCCGACTTGTCTTCAACCTCCGTTGCAGTGACATATGCCAAAAAGATAGGAAATCCTTTTTGCATGTACTTAGTGCACGAGATGATGTTTAATTGGGACTCGTTTGCGCGGTTGCCTTCGTCATTACGAATAATCAATGTTTCGTTTCCGAATGAAACACGAATGATCTTTTCGTCACAACAATAACGACTTGGTATCTTGCCAACCCATCCATACTAATCATGACGTCAAAACTGTCAAATTCTACGGCATTAAGTCGATGTTGAATGGGTGATTTAGTAAATTTTCTAGTGGCAAGTAAATTTGATAGCGAATTGTCCTAGGGCGACTAGTGATATGTTTCGGCTTAGGATTTGATATAAGATGATGCCAACTTTATAGTAAGACGGGGTGAAGGTCTGCTTAGTTGATATGGTTACTAATTCGATTTCCAAAAGTAAACACGTTTTTATGATACGGCACATAAAAATGATATAAGTAGACAAAATTGTTTCCTTTAACAATGAGGTTTTTTTTCGTAGTGACTTACTATCAGGCACGCGCTGGTACTTTTTCCTACTATTATACATAGTTGATCAGGCATGTATTAATTGAGGTCTAAAATGCATTGCTCATTTTCGTCAAAATAGCGTTTATAATTTCATGATATTCATGAGAGTAGTTTGTAAGAGTAAATAAGGAACCTAAGTTAATATTGACGAAATTCTCCTAATACGATAATTTGATAGATAATTTGAAATCATTCGTTAAATGAAATGTAAGGGATATACACGAAACTCTAAGGTGATAAAGTCTAAGATAGTTCAACTTAGGATTTATTAGGTCAGTGCGTGACAACTTTATCTTTTAAGCTTTGGATCTATCTTTAATGTTGTTAGGGTCTTGATCTGTATTCACCCTTCTCTTTATGTGCTCGTAGTACCTCCCTAATTTGGTTTTTATGACTTTGGTTCTTTCGCTCTGGGCAATCCCTATGTTGTTGCCCTTGATTTCCTACATTCATAGAAATTAGCCTTTCTCGACTTGGCACTGTGCTCTTTGGTTGTTTGCAGTATTGTCTTTGTAGGTCATCCTAAAGTTAAGGACCAGATCGGCCCATATGTTGCACCTTGTGGCATTTGGGTGCTACTTGGAACCTCTCTTGATGATAGTTGCATTTAGGACACATCAGGCTTGGACCCGCCGTAATATTTTTCACCCGTGGCCCATTTGCGTTTGCGTCCAGTATTTTGCCTCTTGTTCGGCTGTTGTTGGTTCTGATTGTTCTTGGAAGTGTTATTCAACTTCCTCTTATTCTCAGCCTGGCGTTCGGAAAGAGTGTTGATCTTTTTGTCCACATGTTTCTGAAACTTCACTATTGGACACTTAACTTTGAAGTTGTCTCAGTACTTCAACACTTATAACAGGTGTGGTGCGTTGATTCCTAGAGCAGCAAGTTGGATTCCTACCACTCCCGGGTCATGTGTTTACCTTCTTGCAATTCCGCCACATTTACAGTACCTTTGCCATTGTGGTTTACCTTCCCACTTTTCTTTTGTTAGCTTCTCTGCTAATTGCATTCTTGTTGGTTTGGTCTGGCTTATTGGACTTACGGGCCATGTTGTTGGTTTTTGTCTCATAAATAGCAATAGCCTCGATAGCATTAGCCACTCGCTGGGCTACAACCCGCTCAATTTCCTCAACACTCATCCCTTGATTAACAGTTGTCATCATTTCCTGAAGATCACAGGAAACAAAATGTATATGAAGTTTCATCCAAGGGAAAATCATGACACTCCGTGATCCCAACATATATGTAAGGTGAGACCACGTCATGCAGAGATATAAGATAACAGCAACCATGGCATAAATAAATCCACATCATACAGTAGCATGATCATAACCAACAACGTAGGTTAATACTTAATACTTCGTTTTACCTGAGTAAAAGAGTACAAGCTTTTCATTAACGCTACCAACCGAGTATTACTCAAGTTTAGTGGGATATAATACAAAACGAGCTACACTGACAAATCTATTTGTCTATGGGCCAGGGTGCTTCTCAAGATTCTAGATGCTAGCCTCTTATGTTATCTTTAAGTGACTTAATATTCTCTGGTGGTGGTGATACTGATGGTGGTAGTGATGATGAAGGTAGTGCAGCAGCAAACTCAGTAATGCATGCCTCAGCAGATGGTGATCGTAGAGTATGGTGTTAAATAGACATCCGTACTGCACGGGATTTGGTCTTAGAAAACAAGATGATATGGTGTGGAGAGGTGAGTGGTGTAGAAGCAGACTCATCAGTCTCAAATGCCTCTGTATTCTCAGCTTGAGGGGACAGGATCATCTATAGGTACAGCAGAAGGGTCGGCTGGAGCTAGGTGCTCCTCCTCCTCCTCGTCCTCCTCATCCTTCTCAACATCATCATCATCGTCGTCATCATCAGATGACTCATTATCATCATTGTCTCCTCCGTCGACAGGATAGTCAGCAGGATCCTCCTCAGGGTCCTCCTCATCCTCCTCTAGATTGGAGTCAGCAATGTAGCCCGGTGATAGGGTTGTAGGTGAGGCATCAGCAGGTATAAGCTGATCCTTCATTGGTTCCTCTAGCTCCTCATCAGAAGCTCACTGGAATCTCCATGGTTCAGAATTAATATAGGCAGACGTGTAGGTAACCGTCGATGATGAAAGCATGACTACTTGCAATGAGCAAAACTTAACTTATATAAGTATATTATATAAGACCGGTATGGTAAATATGAATATGCGCTCATGGCATAAATGAATGATGGTAAGATATCATATTCGATAGCTTAATGTTTAGGTAGCGTTTAGGACCTACGAGCTTATAGTGCTACCTTGCCTAAAGAAATGTTCCCCTATTTATATAAATAACCCTTATATAAATAAAATTGTAGATTGCGCGAAAGAATCAAACATCATCACTGTGTTATAGATACATTAAACCCTCATAGAAATATACGTACTATAATATAAACACGTATATCAATTATGAATGCATCTAGTCCCACTAATGCAACAAATAGTGTATGCATGAATGTATGCACTATAGTGAATGATCCTTGTAACAACCACGTTGATATGAAAATTGTTGTTTTGAAAATGGTTATAGTCCCAGCAAAAACATATTTGACCTGGCTCTCTATAAACTTGCTCTTGATACCAATCTGTAACCAAACCCTTTTTTTTCCCCCCTAAATTGGGTCCGCAGCGGAATAAGGTCCGGGCGTGTTCTATCAAGGATCAATAGCACAAATATATAACAACGACACAAAAAAGTCGTTAAAATGATACATTGGATTTTAATTGAAAAAAGACTTATACAAAACATATAGCTTTACTTGTCCATTGTTGAATAAAACAAAAGTTACAATAACGTTCCCCAAAATACTGATGCACCTAAATCTTTAAGCGTGAATCCAAAATGTAACCCATGCATCCCTGGCATCCCAGCCTATTGTCTCCTAAAACATTGCATAAAAACTCAACATAATTGTTGGTGAATTCATAGGTTGATAAACAAAAATGTGAGGACCGCAAGACTTTTAGTGAAATGGCAACAAACAGCATATCTCACAAAACTAGAATTACATTACCCTAAGCTCATGACACTGAAAGCTCGACAGTCTTGTTCGATAATATTGCTACTCCAGAGCCCGTAATGATGTTTAACCCGAAAAACATCCCAAAATTCGACATTTAGTAACGTTCCCCCCCCCCCGTTATGGTTCTCAGAGGTGATAGCAAGTCACCCCGAACGGGGAGGTCCCGTTTCCCGATAGATGTAATAAATAACATTCCCAGCTGGCAGTCACATAGTGTAATTCCCAACTACATCTATGCAATTGACAGTTCATGATAGTGGGCTTAATTGGGTTATCGCTACTTAGGCAAACATGTAATCAATACTTGCGTCCAATTTGTAAAACGAAGAATGTTTCCACCCCATAGTTATAAATCATTGAAATCGTAAATTGAGGCTAATGAACTCACCTTGAGGTCAGTATAATCCAAATACGCAGATAACATCGACACTTAAAAGATCGAATGCAACCTAAATTATCAAGATGGTCGTATAATACGCAAGGTACTTGAATCTATCTTAAAGTGGTTACCTCGAACTCTCGTTACGGGCTATCATAATAAACGAGGTCATGACATGACGTTCGAGGAGTTAGGACACTTTAAATCGTAAATCCAACAACTCGTCGAAACGCCATCCGAAGAGGCCTCATTATGAAACTCCCTAGTAATATAGTACTTTGATAACCACATAATATTCTATCTAGCTCAATCACCAACTAATGGTTTTGGTAAAATTGTGTTTAATAAGTTAAAACGTTTATAATTACCGTTTTAGTAAAACTAGCATAACTTTTTTGCGTTTTAAGTAAGCCCGCTTTTTACGGTAACATTAATGCCCGATACACCGTATTAGGACGATCATATCATAATTTGAACATTTTTCAACATATTCTTATTTGACTCCTCTGGATGAACAGTAACTTTTACTGTTCACATCAGACGTGAGTTTTATAAAAATCGTATTTGTCGTCGTAAAACCCGTAAATGTCGTATTTTATTCGTTATAGCTCCGTTTTTAGTGATTCTTTCGAGGACGTTCTCGAGATTTAAAGTTCTTAGAAATATTTATGAGGTTTACAAAAATATAACTTTCTGTCATGAATAGTAACTTTTATAAAAATAGTTTTATAAAAGTATTAATTGTCGTAAACTCGCGAAATTCATAACTCGTTCGTTATAAATGAAAAATTATGATTCTTATCATTTTGGAATCCTAAAAATGTGTATTATTTATTAAAATATATTAATCCTTGCTGTTTATAAATTGTTATAAAAAAGATTTTATAAGAAATTTACTTACGACTTCGTATTATTAACGTATAAAACCCCCCCCCCGATTTTAACGTAACTTTTTCGATATTAATCCAGGTTTTTTTTTTAATCTGTCGTTTACAACACCTGTTGCTCTCACCTTTCGAATCGTCGTGAGATTGTAATTATCTTATAAAAATATAAAATGGATCATGTAAAAATGTCGACTTTTGGACAGAATGTTTGAGCTTAAAAGCTTGTTGACTCCAATTGTTAACATTTTGCTTTATACTTTACTACTTTTTTGTATTTATCATTAAGTCTCATATATCATATAGTTGATCATCATACATATATTAAGTGTCCATTGTCCATAGTAGTCCTCATATGTTCCAAGTTATCCATGTTAACAAATCCATTAACATACTTTAAAACCATCACTTTACTTAAATGACCTTAATTTACTAGTTTACATATGAACTTTTTATACTTAAACCAAGATTGTACAAGACTTATATATCCTTTATTTCATGATATTACCATCATCATAACATGTGAGAAAGTGCATAAAATCATAATCACAAGAAAAATTACATTTTTCATGTTCAAAAGTATTCCTAATGGTGATTTCACTAAATAGCATATCATATATATAAAAACTCATAAACTAAGAACATAAAGGTTTAAGGTAGACCTTATGATGAATGATGATGATGATGTACAAGTACTAAACCCTTGTTTAGCCACAAAAACCAAGCTTGCACTTAAGTAACCCAAGCTTTCCTTAATAGAACCCTAACTTTCTTTTACTGAGAATACATAGGAAATGGTGATTCAATGCTTGCAAATGCCTTAGTATATCTTAGAATAGGTGTATATAGAAGTGTATGGATTGTAGAAAATTTTGTATGGCTTTGTTGTTGAAGGTTGTTTGAGCCGTGAGCTCTATAGAAGAAAAAGAGGGTTTTTGGTTTGATTTTTTTCTAAGTGTTGATGTTGTAAGAGTCTCTTTATGCAAGGTATAAGTAATAAACATGCATGACTAGTCAAGGAGACAAAAAGTTAGTCTTAGGAATGGCCATGGTATGGTCTTTGGTCAAGGTAAGCTAGGTAATGCGTTAGGAATGGGGCCTATCAAATGTAACTATGCGTTGATAAATTTGACCAAAGAGATGGACTTGAGTTTTGAACATACATAACACTTCTGTACATCTGACTTGCAAGCATTTTCTGCTAGGCAAAACAAAGATAAACAAATGATCTATTTTATTAATCTTTTTATGTATTCGAGGTATAACCAAGTGGGTCTATTTGCTTCGACGCGTAGAAAGAGTTTTTTGTGGTTTTCGGGAGTGCCTAAACGCGCAATATTATCGCGAAACCGATAACATTTACCAAACCGATAACAAAATACACAATGAATAAGGTTAATAATTTAATCCTCAAAATAATCTGACTCTTAACCCTTGAAACACAAGCGATCTGCAAACATTTAATTGGTTGATTGCCCGTCTTCTATAGTAAACGAAAATTTTCTTAGCTTTCGCGATTTGCTTAACCTTTTCAGATTTACAATAGCTCAAACCGTACAACACTAAAAATACTATAGTAAAATTTATCGAGCACGTCGTCATGACTTGAAACCCACAGGGATATATCATAGATTTCTGTCAGTCCGCCGTTCGACTAATGACCCACACGATATCATACCCACTCGGACGTCCTTGGAAGTCCAGAAAAACAGAAATCCATAGTGATCCTTTCCATTTTACACACGGGATTTCAGGTTGTTGACGTAGTCCAAACGTCATTGATGCTCTGCTTTAACTTTCGCACAATCAAGACTCTTCTCATATAGGTGGCATATATCAGCCTCAAACGACACACCAATTTACAAACTTCAATCTTGATACGTCTTGTCAGATCCTAGGTGAATGGAGTACTTGGACTTATGAAACTAATGCATAATCAAGTCCCCCAACCCACCAAATTGTGGCAACCAAACACGCTTTCCGAAACAACGAGTCCCATTGGGGCGAAACTCAAATATTTGCTTTGTTAATACAAATAATGTCTAAAAACGTTATTTACACTTTTTGACCTCTTGATGTTTTGATAATAACAAAATGTAAAAACGTTTACGATAAAATTAAACGTTTATAAATTACTAATCGTAAAATACTATTCTAGATTAATCACTAAGTAAGGAAAACAAATCATTAAACATGATTAGTGATCAAAAAAATATTTTTCTTAAACTTTACATTTCTACAAAAGTGTATTTACAAAAATATATACACAAAATATTTATTCATAAAAGAAATGTTTTATTAGAACAATAAATTTAAAATCAGATTTTCCTCCCAAAATGGAAGGTTCCAAAACAGATAACACCTTCCCTACTAAAAGAAAAAAGAGAAGCGTACTCTACGGACGGCCCCCTTATAGGCCTGGCGGCCCCCTTACATATTAGGGTCCACCGGGACCGCCAACAGAGTAACGGCTATTTTTGTCTTCTATAAATACTGGGCCACCCCATTTGAAAAACATAACCTCTTTCATAAAATTTCCTCGATCCACTTTCCTTCTTTCTTTCTTTCTAAACACATATCTTGATCACTACATATCTTGATTTTGTTTCATTGATTAATTATTCCCTCTTTCTCCCTACTTCAATCAAGTGCAAGAGAAGAACAATCCGTATTCATCTAGAAACGAATTGTTATCAAGTGATCTCTTTCCTCCTCCTCAAGATCACAAATCTTTATTATAGTTTCCTTGTTGTGTTGTGTAAATTGGATTGTGTGTAGATCCAATAGTGTAAATTGTGTATTTGTGTAAATTGGATTGTGTGTCAATCCAAGAGTATATATCTTGTGAGTGTATAAAGACTTAGTGAAGTCTTAGATTGGTTCTAGCTAAGATTAGGACTCGACATCTAGCTTAGTGTCTATAAAGAAAGTAACCGGCGTGTAAACGGTTTTCTCCGCCTAAAGGGAGCTTGTTGAGATAGTGAAATCTTGAGTGGAGTACTCGGGGAGTGGAGTAGGACGAAGAGGTGCTTCGTAGCCGAACCACTATAAATCTTGGTGTCTTGATTTGATCGTTTCTTTCCTTATCTCTTTATATTGTTATTGTTTATTTAGTTCATTGCATTAGATAGTTTACTTATGATTCATATTGTTGATTGATTGACATACAACTCGAATCAAACCATTTTATGAGCAAAGTTTTAAAACGGATAATTAACCGGTAAACTATTTAACCCCCCTTTCTAGTTTCCTACAATTGGTATCAGGAGCCAAGGTCACTCAAGATTTTTAAAATATACTGTATTTTAAAGCTTGGATCGATGTATGGATTCCGAAAAATATCTAGAAGGGCAATCCATGCAAAGACCACCACTTTTTAAAAGTGATAGTTTTATTTATTAGAAAAATAAATTCGAGACATATATTAAATCAAAAGATATAGATCTTTGGCATGTTATTACCAATGATGATTTTCAACATATTGTACAAAATCCGGAAACCAAATTAGATGAGGTTATCCCTTTTGAAAAACAAACCGATGATCTCAAAAAGAGACTTGCAAAAAATAATGAAGCTACAATGGTTATTTACAATGCTTTGCCAAGAAATAATCTATGGCAATAGACTCATTCATGAGTAACACGGCAAAAAGAAAATTTAGAAACTTTGTTAATCACCCATCAAGGTAATAGCCAAGTCAAAGATAATAAGATCGACCTTTTGGTTCAACAATATGAACAATTCATCATTTTTGAAGACGAATCTATAGATAGTGCTTTTGCTAGATTTAATACAATTATTACTAGTCTTAAAGCTCTTAATGAAGGTTATTCTAGTAAGAACTACGTAAGGAAGTTTCTTAGGGCTCTACATCCTAAATGGAGAGAAAAGGTCACGACGATTGAAGAATCGAAAGACTTAACAATCTCTTGATGAACTTATCGGGAACCTCAAAGTTCACGAAATAATCATCAAGAAAGATTTTAAAATAGTCAAAGCAAAAGTTGAAAGGAAATCTATTGCTTTAAAGGCTAAGAAAGAATCTAGTGATGAAGAGTGTTAGACTTTCGGTAGCAAAGACGAAGAGTACGCCATGGCGGTAAGAGACTTCAAGAAGTTCTTTAAAAGAAGAGGTAGATTCGTGAGACAACCTAGGAATGACAAAAAGATGTTCCAAAGAAGCCGAGATGACAAGAACGGTAAAAGTGATAGAAAATGCTTTAGATGCGGCGACCCGAATCGATCTTATGGAGAAATGTCCAAAAACCTCCGAAAGATAAAGAGCAAGTAGCTTTAGTTGGAGGCTCCTTGGAGCGAAATTTGGTGAAGAAGATGATAACAAGGTCAACAGATAAAACGTGTCTTGTAGCTCATTGCTTCAAAAGTGGGTAAGTTCCAAATCATCTTACATTAGTGATGAAAACTCATCAATTGATGATTTAGCTTTAGACAACGAATATGATAAGTTATGCAAAATGAGTCTAAAGATAATCACTAAGAACAAAAAGTTAAAAGCTACTAGAAATAGTCTAGAAAACGAGCTTAGAGAATTAAAAGATAAATTATCCACACTCGAGAAAAATAAGGGAGTTGATCTCGATTTTGCAAAGTTCATGCACAATAAAATTGATAATGAAAAACTTAAAGCAGAACCACTAGATTAAATCAAATTTGAAAAGAGTCTCAATTGCTTAATGAAATGTTGATTATAAAAAACCTCGGTGACAACCTAGGTTTAGGGTTTAATTCATTTGAAGCATCATATAGTGAAACTAAAGAAATAAAATTTGTGAAAGCTCCAAAAAAAGTGTCCTCTGATGGAGGTCCCATAAATATGGGCGGCCCCTTAAGTGACCAGGCAGCCACCAAAATAATTATTAGACCGCCACAAGCAACACCTGGATCTGAGAAAACTGTGTCTTTTCAAAAATCTATATTTAGGGTCCCTAACCAAAACACATATTTAAACAAAGTCAAAATTCCTGTTGTAGTGGCCAATGAAGTTAAACAATTTTATAAGCCATATGTAAAGTCCCACCCCCCCTCCCTGGTATTGGATTTTCAAAACCCAATTTTAGATCAAAAACTCCACCTCCTAGAAGAGTCAATAATAATTATTCTCGTCCTAAAACACCGCAACCAAAACGACATGTTGGTCGACAAAACCAACCTCATGGCTTTCCCGTAACTTGGAATAAATTTCCACGTCAAAGTTACAATCCATGGACCACGTGCTTTCATTCTCAACAACCCAACCAATTGCATCAATCTAAGGAAATTGCACTAACCATTTTGGACCCATGAGATATTGGGGACCAAATGTTTGAGTCATTGTACTATATAAATAGATATGCCTTGGAGTCGACTTGGAACCTGACGAATGGATCAAGGATAGCGGATGCTCTAAACATATGACGGGCAACCGAAAGCTCTTCTCTACTTATAAGGCACACAATGTAGCGTATCATCATTTATGGTATTGAAGCTTTGGTAACATTCATTGCAAAGGTACTAATTCTAATGACACTCTCTAACTAGATAATGTATAACATGTTGCTAACATTAAGAATTAACAGTTGCTTAAGCTATAAGGAAAAATATGTGACAATAAGTGTAGAGTAACTTTCTCTGAACATGATAGTGAAATCACTAAGGACGGTAAAGTCATAGGTAGAGGTATTAGGAAGAAAGGCTTATATGTGATGAAATTAGGAAATAAGCCAAATGATTAAATTTGTCTAGCTACGATTGATGAAAATTCCACATTGTGGCATAGGAGGTTAGGTCACGCAAACATGCGTCTCATTCAATCGCTGGCTTCTAAGGAATTAGTTAGAAACCTACCTAAGCTTAAGTTTGATCAACATTTTTATGATGCTTGCAAAATGGGAAAACAAGCTCACGTTAGTCACAATGCTAAGAATATAGTCTCAATGACTAGATGCTTAGAACTCCTCCATATGGATCTCTTTGGTCCATCCGCCGTACGGAGTTACGGAGGAAACCGTTACACCCTAGTCATAGTAGATGATTACTCTAGGTATACTTGGACTAGATTCCTAAAGGACAAAACCGAAGCTTTCGATCAATTCAAAATATTTATTAGGAAAATTAAAAACCAATTAGGTTGTTTAATAGTGTTAATAAGAACTGACCACGGTAGAGAATTTGATAATGAGGTGCAATTTGTAGAGTTTTTTAATGCCAATGGTATTACACATAACTTCTCGGCTCCACGCACTCCTCAATCAAATGGCGTGGTCGAAAGGAAAAATAGGACACTTTAAGAAATGAGTAGAACTATGTTGAATGAGCAATCATTGCCACAAAAAATTTGGTGTAACGCCATTGATACATCAACATACATTCCCAACCGAATTCTCATTAGAGCCATTCTTGGAAAAACACCTTACGAACTTTTAAAAGGTAGGAAGCCTACATTAGATTATTTTAGAGTGTTTGGAAGAAAGTGCTTCATTTTGAATACCAAAGACTACCTTATCAAGTTTGACCCAAAGTCATACGAAGGTGTCTTTTTAGGTTATTCTCAAAATAACAAAGCCTACATCCCTAAATAAACACACTAGGAAAGTCAAAGAATCACTTAACGTGACATTCGATGAAACTCCTCCACCCTCTAAGACATCACCCTTGGTGGATGATGACTTAGATGAAGAAGAAGCAATTAAGGTCACCGAAAAGAAAAACCTAGAAAACGACATTGTTGATGAAACTTTAAAGATTGATAAAATAGTCGACATTACGGAATCTAGGAACCATCCATTAGAAAATGTCATAGGAAACCTTAACCGAAGAACCCTTAGGTCACAAGCCCAAAACCAAAGTAACTTCTTTTGTTTTATATCAACTATAGAACCAAAGAATGTGGATGAAGCGTTAAGAGATGAAAGTTGGATAGTCGCCATGCAAGAAGAATTAAATCAATTCATTGCTAACGACGTTTGGGAGTTAGTTCCACACCTAAGGAAAAATACAACAAAGGAACCTAAGTGTGTATTAGAAATAAGTATACGAGAACGGTGTTGGTTTTCTCAAATACTTGCTAGGTTAGTTGCTCAAGGCAACAAATAAACATACAACCCAACAGAGGTCAATCGATTATGATGAAACTTATGCCTCAGTTGCTAGACTTAGTCCATTAGAATATAATTAGCTTATCTTGTGCCTAGATTTTAAACTATATCCAAATGTGATGTAAAAAGTGCATCCTGAATGGATTTTATTCAATGAGAAGGTATAACCGGGCACAACTCCGGATTTCATATGATTTTGAAAAATTCGATCAAGTTTATAAACTTAAAGAAAGATTTAAATGGTCTTAAACAAGCACCCAAAGGCTTGGTAGATGAATTAAAAAATTTCCTTATAAAACATTGAATAGAAAATAGTAATGGTAGATACAATCTTTATTACTACAAGAAAAGTTCAAAAATCTCATCATTGTTCTAATAATCATGTCGATGACATCATATTCGATTCGACTGTCAAGACATTGTGAAGAATTTGCCATAATAATCATGCCAAAATCATGCATGACGAGTTTGAGATGAGCATGATGGGTGAACTTAACTTCTTCCTTGGATTACAAACAAAACAAATAGAAGATGGTATTTTCTTTAACCAATCTAGATATATTAAAGAAATGCTTAAGAAATTTGGCTTAGAAGATTGTAAAAAAATGAAAACCCCCATGTCCTCCGATATTAAACTCACTAAAGACGAAGAGTGTGTGTCGGTAGATAGTACCAAGTATCGAGGCATGATAGGTAGTTTATTATACCTAATGGCAAGTAGGCCTGATATCATGTTTAGTGTCTGCCTTTGTGCTCGCTTCCAAGAGGATCCCAAAACCTCTTACCTTGAAGTGGTTAAGCGTATCTTTGGATACATTAAAGGCACTACGCACTTAGGATTATGGTATCCTAAGGGGACCGGCATAGAAACCGTAGTATATGCTAACTATGATCATGCGAGAGATTATGTGGACCGAAAGAGCACTAGTGGTATTTGTACGTTCGTGGGATGTTGTTTAACATCTTTGGTTCTCGAAGAAACAAACAACTCTTGCTATATCTACTACCGAAGCCGAATACGTAAGCGCCGGAAAGGCATGTCAACAAGCACTATAGATGAAACAAGCTCTCATCGACTACGACGTATGACTCGACGACGTTCCCATCATGTGCGACAACAAAGGCGCGATTGACCTTAGCAAAAACCCGGTGCAACATTCTCGTACCAAACACATCGAAATACGTCACCACTTTCTTCGTAATAATGTCCAGAAAGGACATATCTCATTCGAAAATGTGTGTCCGTCAACAACATCGCTGACATTCTTACTAAACCCCTTAAACGTGGATCGTTTAACTATCTATGTCTTGGTTTAGGAATGATGGAACACATTCCATAAATCTTATGAGTCCGCTTATTCTTCTTCTAGTTTTGATTCTAGTCTGTGTTCCATTATGTGTCATGACAACTTAAATACTTCATCCGAAGTACTTTAAGCATTTTTAATTCGCGAAATGCAAATTAAAATGTCACTCCTCTTTGTTAAATTTCATTAAAAACACAAATCAAAAACTCTTTACTGAGGGCGGCCCCCCATATAGGCGTCCCCCCAATATATTTAGGATCGCCATGAGATATGGGACCTCCATCAGCAGACCATAATATGGAACACTTAAACAAAAAAAATTCAAAACATAAAAACAAACACTCTTTTATCTGCTGCCATTGACGAACATGCACAAAACCCCACCAAAACTCAAATCCAACCATTAAAACATCAATTGAAGATCAAATCAACACTAATAATCAATCCTAACATCAAAAAGATCATCAATTGTAAGTCATTTCATCTATTTTCTTTCAATTTGAGTCTAAGGTTCATGGTGAACACATAAATTGAAATTAGGGATTTTTGATTTTTCTTTCAATTTTGTACTATTAAGACTACTAGGATACAATGTACAACTAATATGCTTCCCGTAGACATAGGATTTGCATACATTAGTAAGATTAAACAAAAAATTGATTTTGAACCAAAACCCCAATTTTTAATTTTTCCAAATCACACACATTAGAACACTATAAAAATTGTTGTTATGCATTGTTAATACAACCTAAAAACGTTTTCAAACACATCCATAATGATCTCATGAACAAATTTCAAGATACACAATTCATATGTATTTTTTGACTTGTTTGGTTGAGCAAAATCAAACTAAAGAGCGTTTGGGTTAACTCTTAGGACTTTATATTTAAGTCGAGTTAATCGTTACTCCATATTTTTTACATTTGGGCACACACTAGAAACATTGCTCATGACAAACTACAAGTGAAACAATAATAAAATATGATTTCGCTCTTTGTGTTAGGAAATCATGCCTCGTAAGTCATCTAAAGATTATAAAAATACAAGAGCCTACATACCAATGATATCACATGAATACCATACACCTATAAAAGAAAAACTAAGAGACCTTTAAAAGAGTCTTGACAATTCATGTAGGGTCGGGTGTTTTTGACAACTTTGTCGGATCTAAACTATGTTCGTTTTTGTTTCATTTTGTCGAGTTTAAGTTCCTTCAGAAATAATGAACGAAGGTATGTCCTCGTTTTATTCTCGAGTTTTATAGTCAATATCGTTTGAGTTATTCCGACGAAGGTCAAATGTTTGTCGAATTTGTCATTCAAAATCAACTCTTCTCCTACTCTCTTGAAAATTTTGCTCAAATTCTTGACGTTCCCTGTGAAGGAGCGTGTGTCTTTACCAATAGGTGGAAAAGTACTGACGAATTTGGCATATGGTATCTGTAACCATCCCCAAAAATGTGTCGCACGGAAATATGTTCCGAGGGGGCGTTACTTCATAATACAATCGCACAAGATACAAAGAGAACGACCTCTAAAATGTATCGTTTGAAATAGTAATCCTCGTTGATTTCTTGTGAAATTGATATAACATTTGTCTCATAATTGCATCACAATGAAAAGCTTGAAAATAACCCAACGAGATTTGATCATTTGTATGTAAGTAGAAATCCATAAATGAAATCTGTCAATTTTAGACTCCATTGCACATCAAGTAGAGCCAAGGCCTCTAATTCACCTAGAAAACATGCTTAAATAGGTCAACATTAAAGTTGGTGAGTCATGAGAGTTTTGTAAGTATAAATTTGTATATGTTGGAATCCAACGATTTTATAAAGATATATGACCATTTCAATCCGTTATAATAATCGCCAAAAATGTAAGATAAATGTAAAACCGGACCAGAGTTTAGTGTTTATTGCTTCGCCGCAAATATAATAAAAGTGTTCAAAAATAGTATAATGTTCAATAAGTAGTTATGGAAAGTGGATATCGTTGATTTTCCAAAATGTATGGGTCTACTATAACTGAAACAGTACAACATAAATAATATCTACTATTGCCGCTAAACGCATGACACTGAAGCCGACATCTATTTATGCAATTAAATGCAAATAAAGCCCGTGTAATGTTCAAACATCCTAACATCCAATTGTTACTGACAAGAATTCATTCGTGTTTCAGTACGGTCGAAACTAGTGAGAGCTACTCACCCGAACAGGGATGTCAATCCCAAATAGATCTATTTATACACTCGTGCTTCCTCAACCGGTCCTCCGGTCAAGAATTTAACAGTTCATGATAATGGGCAGTGGTGGGTTTAGTTACTTAGGCACATGTAAATAGGAGATGATAACCGAAAACACTTGTGTCCAATAAAAATTAACCATTGTATTCGTAAATAGCTTTGAGTACTTAAATCCATAAGTAGAAAAGAGTGTGATATAAATCAAGTAATTGAGTTTGTAATGAGTATGTAAACAATTTCGTAAACGTGTATGCAAATGAGTATGTGACAAAGTAAGAAACCAATTTGTAATCAACCCTGTAATTGGTGTTTGTAATGAATTGCAAAATCAAGTATGTAAACCAAGTGTGTAGAATAATATGTAAAAGATATTGTAAACGAACACGTAAACAAGTTGTATCGAGCATGTATTCTCCTCCGAGATTTGTAGAGTAAATGTAAAACAAGTGAAAGAGGGGCTATAAACTCACATTGAGGTTGTAGAACGATTGGCAAAAAATGCACATATTAAGCACAACATAACAGGAACCGGAACGGCTCGATCAAGAAGTTGCAGCTTAACTTAACTGCTAAGTCCCACTAGCCTAGGATAATGAATTTAGTTTCTCGATGGATGATTACATCAATGCGGCCCGTTGATAAAAGATTTAGGTTTCGAGTGGCAGTTTGGTTTGGTTGGTTAACTAAAATAATCGAAAAGAAACGCAAAGTGTGTAATATAATCCGTATACATTACATATGGAGAATGAACATGTATATAATTCATATGGTGAATTATATAACAAAGACAAACAACCAAAAGAATAATACAAGGTGTATATAATACGCGACATGTATTATATATGAAAATAAAATAAAGTATATAATACCTTGCAAGTATTATATAAGAATCATGAGAAAAATAATTAAAACAACATAATTCGACACGTGTTCGGAAATCACCAATTAAATTAATAAAGAGTCTTTGTTATAAAAGTAACGCACGTTTTATAGTTGAGGATTATGTAAACGATGTTTTCAAAGCTTTTACAAAAGTTGTGTTTTTATCTTCTAATCGGAAATTATAAAATACCATTTTATAATTTAGTATTTCGTTACGACTTTAACTAAACTAGTTGCGTTGTTGTAAAAGTATAACTTTCGTTTATTTACCGGTTTATCGTATCATTACGAATAAAAATCTTTAAAACTACAAAACCTTGTCCTTTTTATCGGGTTCTAAATTAATAGAAGTTTTAGCAAAATATACTAAGTATGGAAATTTATATAGATTTTGACATGACGTTTTCATTTATATGACGTTTCCATTTTTACCAAATGTTTTCCCTTAATCAATACTTTCAAATCTTCGCGTGTTTCAATTTATATCTAAACGAAATTAACAATTAACAATATAAATAAAACCAAACACACCCGAAAGTTGTTAAAAAACACACCCTTCTATGGTGTTATTTTAAAACCAAACCGCACCCTCCTGTGGTGTAAATCCTAAACCAAAAAGCACCCTTTCTGATAGGGAACCAACAGCACCATGTTGGTGCTTCTGCTAAAAACCAAACGCACCTATGTGGTGTCGAGACAAACCCAACGCACCCTAGGCTGTTAAGACAGCCAAACGCACCCTTATCGATGCTACCATAAAACACGACGCACCCTACTCGGCTTACTCGAAACCCAACGCACCATGGGGGTGTTTCTGCCTAACCAAAACGCACTCTTTGGGTGGTACGAACAAACAAACACACCCTGGTGGGTGACTCAGAAAACCAAACGAACACCCCTGGCTGCTATTATCAAACCGGACGCACCCTTTTTGGTGTCAATAACAAACCTACGCACCCCTTGGTGCTATTGAAAATCAAACGCACCCTTGGTGTGAAACATACAACCAACGCACCCTAGTTGGGTCGGCTGAAAAAAACGAACGCACCACCCCATCTGGCAGCCACAGCAACGCCGCACTCCATCACCACCACTCAGCCGCCCCTTCTTTTTCGCCGCTACTCCATGACAACACCACTATCACCATCGTCATCTCCATCTCAGCCGGCGCTTGGCAGCGAGTGGTGGTGGGGATCGGGTAGATCCGGTGGTGAGAAGTGTTTTTGGTCTCGGCCGGAAAGCTCGCCGGAAAACTTTTCCGGCGGCGGTTGGCCGGAAAAGATGGCGGCGGCGGTGGCCGGAATATGGGAGGGAGAGAGAGAGTAGTGAAGGTGTGTGTGTTTTGATATTAATGAAAATGAAAAAAAAATGTATAAACTTTTATATATATATATAATAAGGTTTTAAAAAAATTGATAAGTGTTAATAGTATAGGGTTTATTGTGTAATTATAAATTGTAGTTTTTGTTAACTATCAGTTCGGGACCCGTTTGAACTAGTTAACGGTCGATTCAATACACGAAACTTGCGCCATTATTTTCCAAATCAATTTTCCCATAAAAACGAGTATTTACTTGATAGTATTTCATAAATATGTTTATAACATTTATAAAAATAATTGTTATTTATTTAGTGAACCGGTTACGTTTCGTCCGAAAGTAAAACTAGAAATAACTTTTAACCCGTATATTCGCGTTATCACCAAATATTTTCGAATAAAATGATGACTAATTTATTAAATATTTTTATTTAATAAAAAGTGTTAATTAAATATAATTTAATTATTTTCTCGTTTCTAAATCTTGCGAGGGCATTTCAGTCACTTTCTGACTGTTTTCGGGTCTCGGTCAAAACTGAAAAGTTGTTAGGAATGTCGTTTTACATCAAATTGCTTTAGAGTCCGAGTTGTGAAAACATGATTTAGTGGTTCGTTTTTGATACGTCAACTATTAATTAATATATATCTTTTTCGTTTTCAAACAAAATAAGTTAAAAATAACTTCCACTTCGGAAATATAATAATAAATATGATTTATTATTTGAAATATGTTCCGAAAATTTTACCGGTCACGGGGTAATTGTTTTTACGAGACAATAAAAGACCAAAAGTCAAAGGGTAAAATCGTCATTCGAAATTTCGAAAATTCTCGGATGTTACACCAAGCATCTAACTCACCTGAGAAAAACATGCTTAAAAGTATCAACATTAAAGTTGGTGAGTAATAAGTTTGTAAATGTAAATATAATCCTAAAATGTTTCAAGTATTTAGTGTAACGAGCACAATATTCTAAAATGTTTCAAGTATATATTGTAATGAGCACAATATCACAAAATGTTTCAAATAGATATTATAATGAGCACAATATCTCAAAATGTTTCAATTATATATTGTAATGAGCACAATATCACAAAATGTTTCAAATAGATATTATAATGAGCACAATATCTCAAAATGTTTCAATTATATATTGTAATGAGCACAATATCACAAAATGTTTCAAATATATATTATAATGAGCACAATATCTTAAAATGTTTCGTCATATATAACGGTGAAATAAGTTCCGTTGCATTTCTAAGTATACACATATTTTGTTACTAATCGATTATTCTAAGTTCATGGAACTGCTACGTAGACTCATTATAAGTATGCCACTTTATTCAAGGCATCGTAAGGTTCAGATTCATCAGTATATCGTGTTGTGCTCTGACAATGTTATAACGTTCGTTAGTTCAATCTCGAACTAGTGATAGCTAATCACCCGAACAAGAGTAGTCAACCCCCAATAGATCTATTTCATAACACTCGCGCTTAC